>RXON01001217.1:0-102027 GCA_009667805.1 Leptobrachium leishanense | reverse complement strand
ACGCCGCTACGAGAATATACACACCCACAAACACACAGGATAAAAAAGAGGCGCCGCTACGAGATATACACACCCTCAAACACACAGGATAAAGAGACGCCGCTACGAGAATATACACACCCACAAACACACAGGATAAAGAGAAGCCGCTACAAGAATATACACACCCACAAACACACAGGATAAAGAGACGCCGCTACGAGAAAATACACACCCACAAACACACAGGATAAAGAGACGCCGCTACGAGAAAATACACACCCACAACACACAGGATAAAGAGACGCCGCTACGAGAATATACACACCCACAAACACACAGGATAAAGAGACGCCGCTACGAGAATATACACACCCACAAACACACAGGATAAAGACACGCCGCTACGAGAATATACACACCCACAAACACACAGGATAAAGAGACGCCGCTACGAGAATATACACACCCACAAACACACAGGATAAAGACACGCCGCTACGAGAATATACACACACCTCAACACACAGGATAAAGAGACGCCGCTACGGAATATACACACCCACAAACACACAGGATAAAGAGACGCCGCTACGAAGAATATTACACACCCACAAACACACAAGGATAAAGAGACGCCGCTAACGAGAATATACCACCCACAAACACACAGGATAAAGACACGCCGCTACGAGAATATACACACCACCAAACACACAGGATAAAGAGCGCCACTACGAGAATATACACACCCACAAACACACAGGATAAAGACACGCCGCTACGAGAATATACACACCCTCAAACACACAGGATAAAGAGACGCCACTACGAGAATATACACACCCACAAACACACAGGATAAAGAGACGCCGCTACGAGAATATACACACCCACAAACACACAGGATAAAGACACGCCGCTACGAGAATATACACACCCACAAACACACAGGATAAAGACACGCCGCTACGAGAATATACACACCCACAAACACAGGATAAAGACACGCCGCTACGAGAATATACACACCCACAAACACACAGGCTAAAGAGACGCCGCTACGAGAATATACACACCCACAAACACACAGGAATAGAAGACACGCCGCTACGAGAATATACACACCCACAAACACACAGGATAAAGAGACGCCGCTACGAGAAAATACACACCCACAAACACACAGGATAAAGAGACGCCGCTACGAGAATATACACACCCACAAACACACAGGATAAAGAGACGCCACTACGAGAATATACACACCCACAAACACACAGGATAAAGACACGCCGCTACGAGAATATACACACCCACAAACACACAGGATAAAGAGACGCCGCTACGAGAATATACACACCCACAAACACACAGGATAAAGACGCCGCTACGAGAATATGCACACCACAAACACACAGGATAAAGAGACGCCGCTACGAGAATACACACCCACAAACACAGAGGATAAAGAGAAGCCGCTTACGAGAAAATACACACCCACAAACACACACAGGATAAAGAGACGCCGCTACGAGAATATACACACCCACAAACACACAGGATAAAGAGACGCCGCTACGAGAATATACACACCCACAAACACACAGGATAAAGAGACGCCGCTACGAGAATATACACACCCACAAACACACAGGATAAAGACACGCCGCTACGAGAATATACACACCCACAACACACAGGATAAAGACACGCCGCTACGAGAATATACACACCCACAAACACACAGGATAAAGAGACGCCGCTACGAGAATATACACACCCACAAACACACAGGATAAAGAGAAGCCGCTACGAGAATATACACACCCACAAACACACAGGCTAAAGAGACGCCGCTACGAGAATATACACACCCACAAACACACAGGATAAAGACACGCCGCTACGAGAATATACACACCCACAAACACACAGGATAAAGACACGCCGCTACGAGAATATACACACCCACAAACACAGGATAAAGAGACGCCGCTACGAGAAAATACACACCCACAAACACACAGGATAAAGAGACGCCGCTACGAGAATATACACACCCACAAACACACAGGATAAAGAGACGCCGCTACGAGAATATACACACCCACAAACACACAGGATAAAGACACGCCGCTACGAGAATATACACACCCACAAACACACAGGATAAAGACACGCCGCTACGAGAAAATACACACCAACAAACATAGGATAAAGAGACGCTGCCTGTGTACCATCCTCCCCTCTGAAACCAGCCAGCAAGGTATTCTTCAATCAACGCAATGTCGTCACTGCTAGTTTATGTATCCCCCCCTCTTTGTTGCTGTTCTGCTCCTCCCTGTTGTAAATTCTTTGCATCGGCCGTAGCTCTAAACGGTTTCTTACCCACAGCCACAATCCACTCACCTGCTGTCCCACTAGTCCACCCCACCCACCGCCAACTCTAATTATATAGCCTCGTTTTCTCAGCTGCTTCTCTCCTCTGTTTAACCTCATTATGCCCAAGCTCTTGGTTTATCATTATGCAGTCTCTGCTATATTCACTCTGGTAATTATCTCCACACTCCCCCTGCTCCCTTTTGTTTCACTTACCTCAGTCCTTTAGATTGGAAGCTCACGGGACCTCTGGCTGAGCACTCGTATAAAGTGCTGCAGTAGCAGGATAATTATCCTACGGGCAGGGCTGTCTGTTCCTTATGTTTTATTATGTCACCTGTCTGTGCTTCCCCATTGTAAAGCGCCACGGAAACTGTTGGCGCGGTGTCAGTACTTGTAACGGTAACGCCCCGCAGTGTAAAAGGGTTAAAAATAAATCAGTCTCCCATTCTGAGGTCAATGGTATTTCCAGCCCCTAAACCTGGGAACCACGTTTACAGATTGGCTACTTGTCATTGGTTTGTAACCCTCAGACTGGCGTTAACGTCAAAGCGATTTTTCTGGCGGTAAATATCATCACGTTACCTGCTGCTCACTTCTCCTGAGCCTGTGATACCCAGAGGTCTATGCACAAAGGAAGCGGACACAGTGCCACGTCCTGGGTCTATTAACCTCTTACCCTGCACGGTGTCACTTAAGGGGCTGTATCCCATTTATCCGTCACAGGCTCATATCGGCCAAAACCCAGGTAAGGGGTTAATTAGACCCTCTCTCCAACAGACCTGGATTTATTCTGTAAAATAGACAAGGACTCATTAAATGACGGCCAGGAACGCTCAGTCCATAGCGCACCTTAATGCTCGCCCCATAGCGCACCTTAATGCTCGCCCCATAGCGCACCTTAAAACCACTTACCCCATAACGCACCTTAAAACCACTCACCCCATAGCACACCTTAACGCTCGCCCCACAGCGCACCTTAACGCATATCCCATAGCGCACCTTAACACTCGCCCCATAGTAGGCTTGTGCACCGATTTTTTTTTCGGTTCGATTCGGTTCGATTTGTTCAGATGTTTAAACTTTTCGATTCGGCTCTTTTCGCCCGGTTTCTGTTTCGATTCGGTTCGGTTCGGTTCGACTCGTTTTTCGTGTACATTTTTTTTCGGAATATCGACCATTTTTCGTATTTTCGGGTCACTTTGCTCGTTTTTTGTATCGACTTTTCGTGATTTCGGAAATTTTCGTTTTTTCGGAACGTCTGTTCTCCTCGTTTCAAAGCTGTCTAACTCTATTCGTTTTGATGTAAACTACTATGGTTTACTTTTTTATACTTTATATATTTTTTTATAATAAATTTTTGGTTTGTTTTTCGGATCCGATAATTCATTCTGTCGATACGATAATTCTGGCGATTCTATCGTGTTTTTTTTTAATTAAATAAAGATCCTTTTTTTCTTATGAATATACATTTCACAACTTTATTTAATCACATTAAAACAATGGTATGGAGGTCGGGCGTGGCTGGCCATGGAGGGAAGAGGTTGTGTTCTGCAGGAGCTCCACAGCCTCCCTCTCTTCCCGGGACCTATTTCTGACTTTCTCCGCTGAGTTTCTGTACTAGAGGTACCCGAACGGCTGGCCATTGGGAGTGAGCTGACCGGAGCCCAATTAACCCCCTCCTCCGGTCCAGAGACTTGCTTGTTGGTGGCTGTCGCCGGCTGGTGCAGGTTGCCGGAGGCCATCTTGAGGCCTTCTCTCGGAGTATGTCGTCCCCCAGCGTTCCCGCATCGAGCGATCAGCCCCAGAAGGGGTTCACGATGAGGGCCGCGGAGACGGAGGGCCCACGTCTCCCGGTCATATTGGATGCGCTGCTACTGCTTTTGGAGGACGACGAGCGACCGCTTACACGAGGCGACATGCGCCGCGTTATGGCTGTGCTGCAGCCTTGCCGGGAAGGTAACTCGAGTGGCGGGACTCAGAGAGGTGGTCAGGCTGGCCTGGACTCTCGAGACTGCACGGTTCAGGAGGCGGTGGAGACCGGAGTGTTCCTTCTCGAGCAGTTTTTCGACCACACCGCCCCAGCCGTGCGGGAGTGGGTGAGGGACAAGAAGCCCCAGACGGTGCAGCAAGCGGCCACCTGGGCCGATGAGTATACGGACACGCGCACGTCCCACGGGGGGGGGGAACGACCTCCACCCTCCCGATCCACCCTACCACCTCCCCGTGCCACACCCCCACCTCCCCGGCCGGAGCCAACAACACGCTGGCCCGCACCCCGGGTCCCAAACCGGGCCCCTTCCACGGCTACCATCCGTTGTTATGGGTGCGGCCAGATGGGCCACTACCGCCAGAACTGCCCCAACCAGCCGCCCCTTCCGCGGGGCCCCATCCGAGCCCCACCCACGGCTCATTGTTACCAGGAGGAATCCCCATACTGGGACCCACAGGAGGAATGGGGGATGCTGCATGAGGCCGATCCCGTGCAGGCTGCATCCGCCGACAACCGCCAACACCACAGACAGGCGGTATGGATTAACGGGCGGGCCACCGAAGGTCTCCGCGACTCTGGCGCTACCATCACGCTTGTCCGGCCTCACCTGATTCCCCGAAAGGACCGGCTGGACCGCACCATCGCTGTTCGCGTAGCCGGAGGCAAGGTGCTCCGACTCGCTACCGCCCGAGTCCATTTGGATTGGGGGTCGGGGGAGGGATCCGTGCAGGTGGGGTTACTCGACCAACTACCGGCAGAAATCCTCCTGGGGAACGACCTGGGACGCTTGGTATCAGCCTACGCCACGGACGCGGCCGCCCCAGTGACCACCCGGCAACAAAGCCACCGGATCGACCAAGGCACTCCGGTCGGGACCCAGGTGAGACCAACCAGACCTCTCCGACCTCCCAAACCCCCCAAGCCTCCCAGACCTCCCCCCCCGACCGGACGAACTCACACCTCCTCCCCCGGACCACCCCCTCACGTGGAGCTCTCCAGCCACCCTCCGGCACCAGACCCAGACTGACCCCACCCTAGAAAGGTACCGCGACCGGGCCGGCCAGGGTCCCGGTGACGGACGGGACGACAGCATTGAGTGGGAAGATGGGCTACTGTATCGGTACACCAATAGGGGAGAGGCTCAGAAACCACAGGCTCCCCACAAACAGCTAGTAGTACCACAGGCCCCCAGAAAGGAACTCCTGAGACTGGCCCACGACATTCCCCTCGCTGGCCATCTAGGAATGGCCAAGACACAACACCGGTTAACCAGAGCATTCTTCTGGCCTCGCCTTAGTGAGGATGTCCGGGAGTACTGCCGCACCTGCCCGACCTGCCAGAAAACGGGGATATCTGGGGACCACCCGAAAGCCCCCCTTCACCCCATGCCCATCATTCAAGAACCCTTTAGTCGGGTGGCGGTAGACATAATTGGTCCCTTACCCCACCCCAGCACCACCGGGAAGAGATATATTCTCACCGTGGTGGACTACGCCACCCGATACCCCGAGGCAGTGGCCCTGTCTAACATTCAGGCAGACACCGTCGCCGATGGCCTCCTACAGGTGTTCTCTAGGGTAGGATTTCCTCAGGAAATCTTGTCTGATCAGGGCTCCCAATTCACCGCTGAGCTAACCCAACAGCTCTGGCGTCTGTGCGGGGTTAAGGCGCTTCACAGCGCCCTATACCACCGCAGACGAACGGGCTGTGCGAGCGGTTTAATGGGACCCTGAAACAGCTCATCCGCGCTTACACCCAAGAGAGGAAAGACTGGGAGAAATACCTACCCCACCTGTTATTTGCCTACCGGGAGGTCCCCCAAGAGTCGACCGGGTTCTCCCCCTTCGAACTCCTGTACGGGTGACGGGTGCGAGGGCCCCTAGACTTAGTCTGGGCGCAGTGGGAGGGGTGACAGGAAGCCGAAGGGCTCCCCGCCGTGAGTTACGTCCTGGAGCTCCGAGAGCGCTTGACCGAACTCACGGCGATGGTTCAGGGGAACATGCAGGCAGCCCAGGCCCAGCAGAAGGCATGGTACGACCGCTCTGCCCGCAGCCGCTCGTTTCTCGTGGGGCAGAAGGTCCTGGTGTTGAAACCACAGCGGCAGAACAAGCTGCAGGCGTCCTGGCAGGGCCCCTATCGGGTGGTCACCCAAGTGGGAGAGACCACCTACGTGGTTGTCAGCTGTACCGACACCAGGATCCAGCGGACGTTCCATGTCAATATGCTGAAGGCATACCACGAGCGCCCCGAGACGGTATCTGCCATCTGCGCTCCTGCGACCGAGGAGGCAGAACAGTTCCCCCTGGTAGACCTCCCTGGGATAGACGGTCGGCCCTCAGGGGTGGAACAAGTGCAGCTAGGGGAAGGGTTGGGTCCCCATAAGCAGGAGCAGGCTAGGCAGCTGCTCCAAGAGCACCAGGAGCTCTTCTCTGCACTCCCTGGCTACACCAGCCGGGCCGTGCACCAGGTGGAAACCCCCGGCCAGCGTCCCCTTCGGCAACCGGCATACAGACTCCCAGAGGCAGTACGCGAATCCATGCAGGCTGAAATCCGGGAGATGCTGGAGCTGGGAGTTATCGAGCCCTCTGCCAGTCCATGGGCCTCGCCCGTAGTCCTGGTCCCCAAAAAGGATGGTACCACCCGGTTTTGTGTCGACTACCGGAGGCTCAATGACTGCACTGTCACTGATGCTTACCCCATGCCCCGAGTCGACGAGCTGTTGGATCAGATCTCCCAGGGCCATTTCTTGACCACGGTAAATCTGTGCAAGGGGTACTGGCAGATTCCCCTTGCAGAGGAGGCGACCCCGAAGTTGGCCTTCATCACCCCGTTCGGCCTGTACCAGTTTCGGGTCATGCCGTTCGGGATGAAGAACGCCCCGGCCACTTTTCAGCGGTTGATCGATCGCCTCCTCGATGGCCTCCAGGAATTCGCTTGCGCGTACCTGGACGACATCGCCATCTACAGCCAGACTTGGGAGGAACACCTTCACCATCTGGGGTGGTATTCGCTCGGATAAGGGATGCCAACCTGACCCATAAACCCGCGAAGTGTAGGATAGGGATGTCCGAGGTACAGTACCTCGGCCACCGGGTGGGTCGGGGAACCCAGCGTCCAGAACCGGCCAAGATAGAAGCCATTCTGGAGTGGCCCACCCCCATCACCAAGACTCAGGTCCTCGCTTTCTTGGGCACGGCAGGGTACTACCGGAAATTCGTTCCCAACTATAGCGTCCTCGCCAAACCCCTGACCGACCTGACTAAGAAAACCCTGCCCCGCCAAGTCCTGTGGTCCCCGGAGTGCGAAACCGCCTTCCAACAACTGAAGACTGCCCTAACCCAAGCACCCCTCTTGGCAGCTCCCAATTATAACGAACGCTTTATTGTCCATACCGATGCATCGATGTTCGGACTGGGAGCCGTACTAAGCCAAGTGGGGGACGACGGGGGGGATCATCCGGTGGCTTATATCAGCCGCAAACTCCTACCCCCGGAGGTGGGATACGCAGCGGTCGAGAAAGAATGTCTGGCCTTGGTTTGGGCCCTGCGAAAGTTCCAGCCGTATGTGTACGGGCGGTCCTTCACCGTAATGACGGATCACAACCCCCTGGTGTGGCTCAACCGGGTGGCGGGGGAGAACGGCCGCCTGTTGCGGAGGAGCCTGGCCCTCCAACCTTTTAACTTTTCTATCCAATACCGGCCCGGGCCACAGAACGGGAATGCCGACGGTCTATCCCGGCAATCGGCCCGGGAACCCGGAGATCCAAGCTCCCCGACTTCCCCTATTTGACCCGTGTGGGTCCAACCGGGTCCGTCGGACTCGTTTGAAGGGGGAAGGAATGTCATGGAATGGACATAGGGGCTCTGACCAGCGAGCCCCAGAACTAACAGCCTGGGACATTTCAAAGACCTTTTTCTTTATTTGAGACTCTTTCGGTTTTGCGTGTTGAAATGAACAGTTATACCTTTTCTAGATGTGGTTTTATTGGTGTGATGTATTACCATGTATCCTGTATTGTATGAGTGTGGATTCAGATGTGTAATTGTGTGATGCATTATAAGGTATTATATTTCCCCTTGGTTGCTAGGAGTGAAAGGCTGTGTTGAAATTCAATTGTATGCTAATTTCTGTGTACATTAGCTCTGTGTGTGTGTGTGTAATCTGATGATGCAAGCATGCCATTGTATGCAAATTGAGTTCCCATTCAAGCCTGGGCATGTCTCCTTTGTGTGGGAGATGTTTAAATGCGTGTCCCATTTTGAGTAAAGAGTCAGTTCAACTGCGTATGACTTGAAGCATACAGCCCCGTTTGGTGTCGTCATTTCATCGCTAAAATCACAGTGCAGGAGACACTCTGCGGTCTCCTAGCTTCCCACTACGCAGAACGGGTCAACTGAATCCGGCAGCACCATCTCGCCAAGTAACGCCAGGGTCATCTCAGGCCGCTCGAGACGCCGAGTGCCGTGACACTCGTTAGTTGGGCCTGACGCCATCAAGAGGGGGTCGGATTGGAGCACACCCGCAGACGGATAACACCCCATTCCGTCACAGAACCGAAATCATGAATAGAGCGAAAATAAATTTCGATTGGACACATTTCAAGTCCATTCGAAAGCTCCGAAAATATTTCGTTTCGGCTCGGAAAACTTTTCGGATCTGTCGGTTTTCGGGTCCGATCTGATTCAGAAATTCGACACGAATCGGGAAATTTCGTGAAAATTCCGAAATTCCGAAACACACATCCCTATCCCATAGCGCACCTTAACACTCACCCCATAGAGCACCTTAAAACCACTCACCCCATAGCGCACCTTAACGCATATCCCATAGCGCACCATAACGCTCACCCCATAGCGCACCTTAACGCTCACCCCATAGCGCACCTTAACGCATATCCCATAGCGCACCTTAACACTCACCCCATAGCGCACCTTAAAACCACTCACCCCATAGCGCACCTTAACGCTCACCCCATAGCGCACCTTAACGCATATCCCATAGCACACCATAACGCTCACCCCATAGCGCACCTTAACGCCCAACCCATAGTGCACCTTAACACTCAGCACACCTTAACGCTCACCCCATAGCGCACCTTAACGTTCACCCCATAGCGCACCTTAACGTTCACCCCATAGCGCACCTTAACGCTCACCCCATAGCGCACCTTAACGCTCACCCCATAGCGCACCTTAACGCATATCCCATAGTGCACCATAACGCTCACCCCATAGCGCACCTCAACGCCCAACCCATAGTGCACCTTAACACTCACCCCATAGCGCACCTTAACGTTCACCCCATAGCGCACCTTAACGCTCACCCCATAGCGCACCTTAACGCTCACCCCATAGCGCACCTTAATGCTCGCCCCATAGCGCACCTTAAAACCACTCACCCCATAGCGCATGTCATGGAGCTGATGTAACGCTCCATGCTTCGAACCCCAAGAGACTTTATGTTCAATCTATATCGTTTGTTTTTAAATATATTTTACATCGTTTGGTTTTAGTTTAAATTAGTTTAGTGTAAAATGGCATAACTTTTAAATACTTCTATTCCTGTAGGTAAATGTGTTTCTGTATAGCCAGTAAACAAGATTTACTGCTGTGTAATTTATGCAACAGGGCTTTCCCCCTTATCTGGCTGCATGTTTAATTCCTAGGGATCTGTGATAGTGTTTGTCTTTAATCTGATGTGTTAGAACAATGGATTATGCAAATGTTGTGTGAGCTAAAGGCTAAAGAATGTAAAGAGGAATGTTTATTGTAAATATCTAACTGACAATGTAATTAGCATATTGGTAGGACGAGGTGCGTCATTTATGCAAATATGACTGTTGGATTTCAGCATAAATGGTGGTGTTTTTGTTCATTAAAAGGTCAGAACTCTCAGAGCTCAGAGAGAGAATCCTGTTTTAAAACATACAGCTGCGTCTGGTGTTTTATTTCAAACTACGCTACACTCCACACTCAACCTCAGAAGGCAGAGAACGGCCTTCTGGAAATTCCTAACGGCTCCAGGGCAGAGGAACAGAAGCAGGCGGGTCAAGCTGCTTGAGGCGCTGAGGACAGCGCTCCCAGTAGCCGGGCTTACCGCAACAAAGGGGTGTCTGGAGAGTCAGGACAGGCGGAAGAGAACGGTTCCGTCACATTGGTGGCAAGCGGTGGGATAGAGGCTCTCCAACACGAAGACACCCCAAGATGGTCAACTATGCAGCCTGCAAGCGAGACACCCTGAGAGACCTGCTGGAGAGCCGAGGAGGGACCGCCGGCTCAAAGACCAAAGAAGCTCTGGTTGAGGAACTGATCAAAATGGACCAACAAAACGGGGGCACAGGGACCCCGTCCGCAGAAGACCTGTTTCAGAAAAGAGTCCGGGAGAGGATAGCCATGTACGGTGCCACCCCCTCGGAGACCGCGATCCAACGAGCCATCGAGGACATCCAAAGACAAGATGAGCAGAGAGACCGAGAGCTGCAGCGAAAAGCCCAAGAAATAGAACGAGAAAAGGAGCGCCAGCATAAACAGTGGATGGCGGAACTTCAAACGGGCGGGTTAGAAAATCCCAACCCAGGGACACCAGCGCCCCGGAAGGTACCCTTCCAGGCGTTCAAAACATTTAACGAGGCGGAGGAAGAAATTGAGGGCTTCCTCCAAGACTTTGAAAGACTATGTCAAGTACATGGAGTACAATGTTCAGCCTGGGCCGGAATTTTGGCCAGCAAACTTTCAGGCCGAGCGGCGGAAGCATACAGAACAGTCCCTGATGAAGAGGTCATGGACTATGCTCAGGTCAAGCAGGTCCTGCTGGCCCGCTTCGCCATCACCCCAGAAGCCAGTCGGCTAAAATTCCGGACCTCCCGCCGGCCCAACGGCACGACACATGTGGAATGGGCCCACCGGCTTTAGCGTGATTTAAAAAACTGGTTCCAGGGTAGTCAAGCCCGAACAAATCGAGGACATTACCCAACTAGTGCTGCTGGAGCAGTTCCTGGAACACACGGCCACGGCGGTGCGAGATTGAGTGAGGGACAAAAAGCCCCAAATGGTGCAGCAAGCTGCTACCTGGGCGGACGAATATACGGACACCCGGAAGACCAGTGGGGGCGATCAACAGCCTGCTCCTCGACCCCCCTTGCCCATCCACAATTCTGACCCCCCGGCCCGTTGGTCGGCGTCTCGTCCCGCAGTCCGCACCAACTCAGCTGTAACCATCCGTTGTTATGGCTGCAACCAAGTGGGACATTATCGCCAGAACTGCCCTAACAGACCCCCCATACCAAGAGGCCCGGCCCGTGCAGCACCACCAGCGGCTCACTGTTATGACAATCAACCCCGATACCAGGACAGTCAGGAAGAGTGGGCCATGCTACACGAGGCAGACCCCGTACAAGCCACCGCCGCCGATAACCGCCAGCATCGACAGGCCGTATGGATAAATGGGCGGGCAGCCCAGGGTCTCCGCGATTCGGGGGCCACATCACCCTCATCCGACCCCACCTGGTACCCACGAAGGCCCGATCTGGCCCGACCATCGCCGTCCGAGTAGCCGGAGGTAGAGTGCTACGCCTGTCCACCGCCCGAGTCCATCTAGACTGGGGCTCCGGGGCAGGATCCGTGCAGGCGGGCCTATTGGACAACTTGGATAAATGGAGGTGTAAATCCTTTAAGTGGCGCCTGTTCAACAAGGTGTAGGCTGCTGCCTGTCCTAGATAGAAAAGCAGTGCTACACTCCTGCTGGGTAGGAATTTTAAAAATCAAGGTATATCTAGGTCGGGCGCTGCCTGCATACAAATGTGTTAATATCGCACTGATAGTATACTTGGTGTGCGTGGTTCTGATTAATCGGGTTGTGTGTCATATAAGGTCTTCAAAGTTGTTTATGGACAAACCGAGTGCGTTTATAAACATATGCGGTGCACAAAAATCACCCTTGCACACAATGACACATAATATACATAGATAGAATAGTACAGTATAAGTATATGCCGTCCTATTAGAAAAAATATAGGTGTCACGAATGCCTCAAGAGGCTCGGCAGCAAAGCCCAGGACCCTCAGCCAGGGACAGCATTAATGGCGTTGGGGTTATTATGGACTCTTAGGTGCCGTTGCACCATAGGCACACCTTGTTTTATTTTACTAGATGTGGTTGTTATTGTGTGATGTAATAAAAGTGTCCCCTGTGTGTATAACTGTGAAACGTATGTTAAACCCCATTGTATGCTTTGCTCGCCGCCATTTGCCATCGCCTCGTGGATCCGGTCGGAGTGGCCGAATCGTAAAATGGCCGATTCGGAACATCCGGTCGAATCGAAAAATGGCCGATTCGGAACGTCCGGTTACGAATCGACCAATGCGAATCGGGACCAAGGCACTCCACCTCGAGGAAGGGCCAATGGGCTCATGGGGGGCGGGCAGGGCTTCCATTGTCTTGTTTATGTTTGATTGTTGATAAATATATGTGAAGTTCCCAGTAAAGCTCAGTTCAACCTGTACATTCAGCTCCGCCTGGTGTCTTTTCTGATCGTTCGCCACACGAGGCTCCTCGCAGTCTCTGTGCGCATCACCCACGAGGTACGACTCCTCGACCGCTGTGGTGACTTCCCGCGCATCGGAACAGTGAACCGCCGCAGCCACAATAGTTCCGCATCTTCGAATCGGAATTGCGGCGCCGCTTCCGTGCGTCTATTCCCCGAAAGTTCGTGCCCGCTTCGACTCCGCGCACCGATCCGAAGCCTCGACGCGGTGCGTCTCCCGCGCATCGGTATATCGAAGCGCTATACTTCCGAAGGAAATCCGAAACGTTTCCCGTCCGAAGGAGTAAAACCGGCACGGATGAAACGTTTCCCACCAGGGCAGCTAACTCAGCAGACGGTCTCCATCTTTTTCCGAGGTCAGTAGATCAGCTGCTCGAGACGCCGAGTGCCGTGACGCTCGGTGGTCGGGCTGGTCTCATACAGGGGTCCCTCTCCCTAGCCGCCAACCCTTCCCCAGGGTCACCCCAGGCCGCTCGAGATGCCGAGTGCCGTGCCACTCGGTAGTCGGGTCGGCGGTGAGCGCAGTGGGAGGAGCAGATAGGAGCACACCCGCAGGCGGACAACACCCATTCCGTCACACTGGTGGCAGCGGTGGGATCAGCTCTCTGCACCCCCCAAGAAGACCCTCACCATGGCTGGGTACGGTGTCTACAAAAGGGACGTCCTGCGGGTTATGTTGGAGAGTCGGGGAGGAACCTCGGGCTCCAAAAGCAAGGACACTCTGATCGAGGAGTTGCAGAGGCTAGACCAGGGGGCCGCGTCGACTGTGGTGCCCGCGTTCCCGTTCCCGTCCCTGTCCCCGCAGTGGTCGCTGAAAGTGCCTTTGACCAAAAGGTACGGCAGCGGGTCGCCCTCTTCGGAGCTGCCCCATCGGAGGCTGCCATTCACAATGCGATCCAGGAGATCCGTCAGGAAGAGGAGCAGGACAAGGGGCGCGAACACGAGCTACGGCTGGCTGAGATGCAGAGCCGCCGAGCCATCAGCCCCCACCCGGACCGATCAACCGCCCATAAAGTGCCCTTTCAAGCATTCAAGGACTTCAGTGAGACAGAGGATGAGATCGAAAGTTTTCTCCAGAACTTTGAGCGTCTGTGCCAGGTCCATGAGGTACACCGCGCTGACTGGGTCAGGATTCTGGCTTGTAAACTGACCGGTCGAGCAGCGGAGGCCTATCGAACTGTACCGGATGAGGAGGCTACCAACTATACCCATGTCAAGCAAGCATTGTTGAGCCGGTTTGCTGTGACCCCGGAAGCCAGCCGGGCGAAATTCAGGAACTCTCGCCGGTCCAATGGCGCTACCTATGTCGAGTGGGCACACCGGCTGCAACAGGACCTGCGAACTTGGTTCCTGGGCAGTAAAGCGCAGACGGTGGACGACATCACTCAGCTGCTGCTGCTCGAACAGTTCTTCGAGCACACCCCCCCGGCAGTACGTGAGTGGGTGCGGGACAAAAAACCCCAGACCGTGCAGCAAGCAGCTGCCTGGGCGGATGAGTACACTGACACCAGGAAGGTTGCCGGGGGTGAGCGATCCCTACCCTCCCGACCCGCTCTACCCGCTCCTCCTCCTCCAGAACCGGCAGTTCGGTGGCCTGCAGCACGACCAATGAGCCGGCCCAATACGTTGGCCAACGTCCGCTGTTATGGATGCAACCAGGAGGGGCACCACCGTCAGAACTGCCCCAACCGACCGGCCATGCCTCGACCCCCCGCCAGATCATCGCCCTCAGCACATTGCTATGACGCCAACGCTCTGTAGCCGGATTCCCCGGAAGAATGGGAACGTTACACGAGGCTGACCCAGTGCAAGCTGCCTCGGCCGACAATCGCCATCATCACCGTCAGGCCATGTGGATCAACGGGCGAGCCGCTGAGGGGCTCCGGGACTCCGGGGCCACCATCACCCTAGTACGACCCCATCTGATCCAGAATCACGACCGGTTGAATCACACCGTCGCGGTCCGGGTGGCCGGGGGGAAGGTACTCCGACTCGAGACGGCACGCGTCCACTTAGACTGGGGTTCCGGGGAAGGTGGTGATAGTGGGGCTATTGGACCGATTGCCGGCCGAAATTCTCCTCGGCAACGACCTGGGGCGGTTGGTCTCCGCATACACCACAGACGCAGCCGCTCCGGTGACCACCCGGCAACAGAGTCAACTCCACAGCCACGGCACTCCGATCGGGACCCAGGTGAGATCCCAACCAAAACCTCCCCGACCCCCCAAACCCCGACGAATCCCGACTCCCCACTCCCAACCGGATCCCCCCTCCCGTGGAGCTCCCCCGAGACGCTCCGACACCAAACCCAGACCGATCCCACGCTAGAGCGCTACCAGGACCGGGCCGGCCAGGGCCCGGGCGACGGGAGAACCGATAGCATAGAGTGGGAGGATGGGCTCCTCTACAGGTACACCGCGAGGGAGGGAACCAAAAAGCAGCAGGTCCCGCACAAACAGATGATAGTACCCCAGGGCCCTAGACAGGACCTCTTAACACTGGCACACGATATTCCCCTCGCTGGTCATCTGGGGCAAAAGAAGACTCGACACCGGTTGGCACGCGCATTCTTTTGGCCCCGCCTCAGTGAGGATACCCGCGAGTACTGTCGCACCTGTCCGGTCTGCCAGAAAACAGGGAAGACCGGGGACCACCCAAAAGCTACACTGCACCCCATGCCCATCATCCAGGAACCCTTTAGCCGGGTGGCGGTCGACATAATCGGCCCCTTGCCCCGCCCCAGTGCCACCGGTAAGAAGTACATTCTCACCGTGGTGGACTACGCCACCCGGTACCCCGAGGCTGTGGCCTTGGCCAACATCCGGGCAGACACTGTAGCCGACGCCCTCCTACTGGTGTTCACGAGGGTGGGGTTTCCTCGGGAAATCCTGTCCGACCAGGGTACCCAGTTCACCGGTGAGCTAACCCAGCAGCTCTGGCATCTCTGTGGTGTCAAGGCGCTTCACAGCGCCCCCTATCACCCCCAGACGAACGGGCTGTGCGAGCGGTTTAATGGTACCCTGAAGCAGCTCATCCGAGCCTTCGCGCACGAGGGAAAGGATTGGGAGAAATATTTGCCCCACTTATTATTCGCCTATCGGGAGGTTCCTCAGGAATCCACCGGATATTCCCCCTTTGAATTGCTGTATGGGCGCCAGGTGAGGGGGCCCTGTGACGGAATGGGTGTATCCGCCTGCGGTCCTGCTCTATCTGACCCCCTCTTTGGTGTTGCCAAGCCCGACTACCGAGTGGCACGGCACCCGGCGTCTCGAGCGGCTTGGGTAGAAGACCACGTGGCGGTGGAGATCTCGAGAGTATATGGGGCATGTCACGGAATGGCTCAGCACCCTCAGCCAGGGGCGGTGCACAGTGACAGGGATATGGCCATGGACAATTAGGTGCGGTGGCACGCCCGGAGTTTTGGAGTACGTTTATTTAGATGTGGTTATGTGTGGTGTAATAAAGTGTCCCCGTTTGTGTTGTGAAATGTATTCCCTTTGTCTGCCTTGCCCGCCGCCATTTTCCGATTGCCTCGTGGCCGTTATCAGATTCTTCGAATCGGAAAATGGCCGATTCGAACCATCCGGTTCGAATCGTAAAATGGCCGATTCGGACCATCCGGTCCGAATCGGCGACTCCCCGAACTGTAATGGCCAATGGGTCCTGTGAGGGCGGGCAGGGATTCCCATTGTATGATAATTTGTGTAAAGTTGATAAATGCCTGAGCTGTGAATAAAAAACCCAGATTTACCAGTGCATCCAGCCTCGACTGATGTCTTTATTTCTCCGCCGTACTTCATCGCCTGAGTATCCCCCACGGTCTCAGGGTACGGTGTCCAAGTCGATCCGAACCGAACCGAGCGCTCTGTGCCTGCATCTCGCATCAGGACAGAGGCGCAGCGTATGGTGTTCGGTTCCCAGACTATTAGCCCGAGATCCGATCCGAAGGGCGCGGCCGTGTACCGCGCTTCGGTATTGCGAGAGACTGCGGTAAGATCCGAAGACTCTGCCGATCCCGCAAGATCCGAAGCTACATCCATCTAAGATCCGAAAGTCCTCCGCAATCAGATCCGAATATTCCGCCGGAAGAGATCCGATCTCCGAAATCGGCCGGCCGCCCGCAGACATACTCCAACCCCACAAGGTCAGTGAACCAGTTGCTCGGGACGCTGAGTGCTGTATGGCTCAGTGGTCGGGCTGGTTCTAGGCAGGGGTCCCCTCCACCGCCCGCTAACCCTTCCCCAGGGTCACGCCAGGCCGCACGAGACGCCGAGTGCCGTGTCACTCGGTAGTCGGGCCAGCGGTAAGCGCCGGGGCACGCAGATAGAGCACACCCGCAGGCGGACAACATCCCATTCCGTCATACTGGTGGCAGCGGTGGGATAAGCTCTCTGCAGGCCCTAGGGGGACCCTCATCATGACCGGGTACAGTGCCTACAAACGGGACGTCCTGCGTGGCATGCTGGAGAACAGGGGAGGCGCCCCGGGCTCCAAGAGCCGGGAGACCATGATGGAGGAGTTGAGGAGGATGGACCAAGAGGCGGCGTTCGCAGCGTTGCCTGCGGACATAGCGCCGGCAACCGTCCCCGCCGAGCCCGAAGACAGCGACTTTTGCCGGAAGATGCGAGAGCGGATCTCTATGATGGGTCCGGCCCCATCAGAGGCTGAGATGCGGAGTCTGGTCCGAGAACTCGGCCAGGAAGAGGAGCGTGAGAGAGAGCGAGCGCACGAGCTACGGCTGGCTGAAGTGCGAAGCCGACGGAGTAGCCGTTCCCCTTCGGACCGTTACACCGGGCGCAAAGTGCCTTTTCAGGCGTTCAAGGAGTTCCGGGAAGCAGAGGAGGAGATAGAGAGTTACCTCCAGGACTTCGAGCGCCTGTGCCGAGTGCATGAAGTGCACCGTGCCGACTGGGTGAGGATCTTGGCGTGTAAGCTGACCGGTCGGGCCGCCGAGGCTTATCGCACGGTGCCAGACGAAGAGGCCACCAGTTACTCGCACGTTAAGCAGGCGCTGCTGAGCAGATTCGCTGTGACCCCTGAAGCCAGCCGGGTGAAGTTCCGGAATTCTCGCCGGCCCAATGGCGCCACTCACGTGGAGTGGGCCCATCGGTTGCAACGGGACTTGCGCACCTGGCTCTCGGGTAGCCAAGCGGAGACGGTAACGGAGATTACCCAACTGCTGCTGCTCGAGCAGTTTTTCGAGCACACCCCCTCCGCTATCCGGGAGTGGGTGCGTGACAAGAAGCCCCAGACAGTGCAACAAGCGGCCACCTGGGCAGACGAATACACGGACACTCGGAAGATGTCGGGGGGGAGCGATCCCTGCCCGTCCGCCCAGCTCTACCCGCTCCACCACCTCCACCACCCCCACCACCGGCGGTCCGGACGCCGGCAGCACGGCCCACCAGCCGGCCCACCAACATGGCTAACGTCCGGTGCTACGGGTGCAACCAGGAGGGGCACTACAAGCAGTATTGCCCCAACCGACCGGAGTTGACCCGACCGGCCGCCAGGCCATCGTCGACGGTCCATTGTTGCGACGCCGAAACTCCGTGGCCGGAGGCCCCGGAGGAATGGGAGCAGCTACATGAGGCCGACCCCGTGCAAGCCGCCGCGGACGACAACCGTCGTCATCACCGTCAGGCGGTGTGGATAAACGGGCGGCCCGCTGAGGGGCTGCGGGACTCAAGGGCTACCATTACCCTGGTCCGGCCTCATTTGATTCCGCCGAGCGACCGTCTGCGAAGCACTGTTGCAGTACGGGTGGCGGGGGGAAAGGTGCTCCGGCTCGAGACGGCCCGGGTTCACCTGGACTGGGGGAACGGGGAGAGGGAGGTGAGGGTGGGGTTGTTGAAGCAACTGCCGGCCGAGGTGCTCCTGGGTAACGACCTGGGGCGGCTAGTCTCCGCTTACTCCACAGATGCAGCTACCCCGGTAAACACTAGGCAACAGAGCCAACGCCACGACAGGGGCACTCCGAACGGGACCCAGGTGAGATCTCAACCAAAACCATCCCGACCTCCCAAACCTCCCCGACCTCCCAAACCTCCCCGACCTCCTAAACCGCCCCGACCGCCCGGACCTCCCAGACCGCCATCACCTCCCATATCCCGACGGGACCCGACCCTTCCCTTCCCACCTGACCTCCCGTCCCCGTGGAGTACCCCGGAGACGCTTCGCCACCAGACCCAGACCGACCCCACACTACAGGGCTACCGGGACCGAGCCGGTCAGGGCCTGGACGACCAGAGAAAGGACAAGATAGAGTGGGAGGATGGGCTGCTTTACCGGTACACCGTGAGGGAGGGGCCAAGAAGAAGCAGGTCCCGCAGAAGCAGTTGGTGGTGCCTCAGGGCCCTAGGCAGGAACTTCTGCGCTTGGCCCATGACATCCCCTTGCAGGTCACTTAGGCCAGACGAAAACCCGGCACAGGTTGGCGCGCGCGTTTTTCTGGCCCCGCCTTAGCGAAGACACCCGTGACTATTGCCGCACCTGCCCAGTTTGCCAAAAAACTGGGAAGGCCGGGGATCACCCGAAAGCACCCTTGCGCCCCATGCCCATCATCCAGGAGCCCTTTAGCCGGGTGGCGGTCGACATCATTGGGCCGTTGCCACGGCCCAGTGCCACCGGTAAAAGGTACATCCTTACTGTCACGGAATGGCCCAGCACCCTCAGCCAGGGGCGGTGCACAGTGACAGTGGTGGCTTTGGACACTTGGGTGTGGTGGCACGCACCTAGTTTTATAAGTACTTTTTATTAGATGTGATTATTGTGTGGTGTAAATGAAGTGTTCCCCGTTGGTTTATTGCGAAATGTATTTTCCCTTTGTCTGCCACGCCCGCCGCCATTTTCTGATCACCTCGTGGTTCAGATCAGAATATTCGGATCTTAAAATGGCCGAATCGGCAACTCCCCGATTCGTAACGGCCAATACGAATCGGGGCCCGGGTGCCTCCTGCCAGCGAGGGCCAATGGGACTTGTGTGGGCGGGCAGGGATTCCCATTGTATTCCTAATTGTGTAAAGTGATAAATGCGTGTGTTGTGGAAAATAAACTCAGATTTTCCAGTGCATTCAGCCTCGCCTGATGTCCTTTACTCTCCGCCGCATATACTGTCTGAGCATCCCGCGCGGTCTCAGGGTGCGGTGTCCAGACTTAAGATCAGAACGGACTTAAGATCAGAACGGACTTAAGATCCGAACCGAAGGCGCGGCCGCGTACCGCGCTTCGGTATACCAAGTGAGCGGTGATCAGATCCGAAGATTCAGCCGCTCCCGTAAGATCCGAAGATTCATCCGTTTAAAGATCCGAATATTCCTCCACATAAGATCCGAATATTCCTCCGCAATCAGATCCGAATATTCCTCTGCGGCAGATCCGATCCCCAGATTCGCACGGCCGCCCGCAGACGCACTCCACACCCACAAGGTCAGTGAACCAGCTGCTCGGGACGCTGAGTGCCGTATGGCTCAGTGGTCGGGCTGGTTCTAGGCAGGGGTCCCCTCCACCGCCCGCTAACCCTTCCCCAGGGTCACGCCAGGCCGCACGAGACGCCGAGTGCGCGTCACTCGGTAGTCGGGCCAGCGGTAAGCGAAGGGGTCACGCAGATTGAGCACACCCGCAGGCGGAACAACATCCCATTCCGTCATACTGGTGGCAGCGGTGGGATCGCTCTCTGCAGACCCCTAGGAGACGTACGCCATGGCGGTGTACAACCCCTACGACAGGGACACCCTGCGTGGGATGTTGGAGAACCGGGGAGGAACGCCGGGTAACAAAAAGAGGAAGACCCTGATCAAGGAACTGACCAGGATGGATCAGGACGAGGCGATGATGCCCGGCCCCAGCCCTGCCCGCGCAGAGGTGGAGGAAGATGCTGGCCTCAGAGAGTTGCGGCGTCGGATTGCCCTGCTCGGTGATGCCCCGGCGGAGGGGGCCAGATATCAAGTGATTCGGGAGTTCTACCGGGAAGTTGAGCAGGAGAAGGAACGCCAGCACGAGCTGCGGTTGGCAGAGCTCCGCGGAGCAGAGACTGATTATGTTGACCCCGAACCCTACCCTGTGGAACCCTGGGTCGAGGCTCACAGCTCGACTGGAGCTTCACCTGGGGAATCTGCAACCCCCAGTGACTACGCTTGCGGGACTCTCAGCTCGCCTGGAGCCTGTACGGAGGACGTCACTTATCCCCGCGACCCTCGGATGAAGACTCACAGCCCGCCTGGAGCTGCATCTGAGGACGCCCCATTCCCCGTTGAGGAGCGGTGCTCCTGTGCTGGCACCTTCGCCGACATGAAGGTCGGTTGGCAAGAGAGCTGCAGGAGGGCGGGAGCAGGACCAGAGGTCCACAGAGGAGCTGTGGTACGAGGCCCTGGACCATGAGCGGGACTGCCATGGTGCGTACATTCCCTCCGACGCTGTCGTCCATCGGGTGCAGTACGATGTGCGAGCAGCGTTCCTGCAAGGTCGGGCCCCAGAGGAGTGGGAGGCCGAGCTCCGGAGGCTGGTGCAGCAGGAGATCGCACTGGACGCCGAGTACCGCGCGCTCCGGTGGCTGACCGCCTCTCCGACAGCGCGCCCTAGTGAAGGCAGTTCCACTGCAGGGCCTCGCTACGGGGGTATGGGGCTGCTCTACGCGAGCATGGCCGCCGACCCCGAGTTTGGAGAGGAGACCGAGGAGCGGATGGAAGACATCCTGGAGCGACGGGAACTGGAGATCCCGTCAGACAGCAGGGACTCGGTGTTTGAGGAGCTGGAGTCCCTAGCCGAGCGAGAGTGGGAGCTCGAGGTGGCTTATCGGAGACTGTTGGACGGCGTTCCGCAGTCGAGCCTGAGCTCCCCGTGGTGGGATGGGTCGGCGGAGGAAGTCGACAGTCCCCAGGTTTGGGACCTATGGGAGGCCGAGGCGGACCCATGGGTGCCCGTGGGGGTTTCGACTGAGGAAGTTACCCCCTGCACCCCGCAAGAGGACAGGGTGGCCGAGGCCACGGGTCCAGCGGGGGAGGAGAAGCAGACGGATGGTTCCCCCGGGATGGGTTGTGCGCAACCATTGTTTGCCCCGGGGGATGAAGAGACCATCCTTCCCCAGGAGATCTCCAACCAGCAGAAGAGCTGGCTACGGGGCAGAGTGCCGCTGGCCTCTGCCCACTACTCGAAGTCTGCCAGGAGGAGCAACGGATGGTTCCCCCGGGATGGGTTGTGCGCAACCATTGTTTGCCCCGGGGGGTGAAGAGACCATCCTTCCCCAAGGAGATCTCCAACCAGCAGAAGAGCTGGCTACGGGGCAGAGTGCCGCTGGTCTCTGCCCACTACTCAAAGTCTGCCAGGAGGAGCAGACGGATGGTCCCCCGGGATGGGTTGTGCGCAACCATTGTTTGCCCCGGGGGGTGAAGTAACCATCCTTCAGCAAGGAGATCCTCCCCCAGCTGTAGAGCTGGCCACGGGGCAGAGCGCTGCTGGCCTCTGCCCACCACCCACAGTCTGCCAGGTGGGGCAGACAGATGGTCCGCCCGGGCTGGGTTGTGCGCCACTGCTGATGGGCCTGGGGGGGAAAGAAACCATCCTCCTGCAAGGAGATCCCCACCCAGCGGAAGAGTTGACACCAGGGCAGAGCGCCGCTGGCCTCTGCCCGTTTCTCCCAACTTGCCCCGAGGGGCAGAGTGAGGATGACCCCGTGCAACTGCGGTTGCATCCATTTGTCTCCCTTGTCGGCTACCAGGAAGAGCAGTCAGGTTTGGCCCCACTTGCTCCTTCGGTTGCCGTGTCCGTACCTGGCCATCCAGTGGAAGAGCTGGCAACGGGGCAGAGCGCCGCTGGCCTCTGCCCATTTCGGCAACCCTTGGGAGGGGGGGCCTCACGCAGCCACTGTTTCTTCCCACGGTTGACCTGGGCACCCGGGGCGTGTGCATTTAGCACCCGGGTTCCCCGGGTGAGTGGTAGCCCTGGAGGGGACACAGGAGGCACACCGGCCCCGACGTATGTCCTCTCGCCCAGCCGGGGAAACTCCAAGGACATGGGGTCCCGACCAAGCTGGCACGGCCGCAAGGCCAAATGGAGAGGCCTGGTGACTCGGCCTCCCCAGACTGACTATGGGCCTGGGAGCACCGACTTCCCCGGTATGACCCGGTGGGGTCAGACCAGGTGCGTCGAACTGGGGGAGGGGGAGGAGTGTCACGGAATGGCCCAGCACCCTCAGCCAGGGGCGGTGCACAGTGACAGTGGTGGCTTTGGACACTTGGGTGTGGTGGCACGCACCTAGTTTTATAAGTACTTTTTATTAGATGTGATTATTGTGTGGTGTAAATGAAGTGTTCCCCGTTGGTTTATTGCGAAATGTATTTTCCCTTTGTCTGCCACGCCCGCCGCCATTTTCTGATCGCCTCGTGGTTCAGATCAGAATATTCGGATCTTAAAATGGCCGAATCGGCAACTCCCCGATTCGTAACGGCCAATACGAATCGGGGCCCGGGTGCCTCCTGCCAGCGAGGGCCAATGGGACTTGTGTGGGCGGGCAGGGATTCCCATTGTATTCCTAATTGTGTAAAGTGATAAATGCGTGTGTTGTGGAAAATAAACTCAGATTTTCCAGTGCATCCAGCCTCGCCTGATGTCCTTTACTCTCCGCCGCATATACTGTCTGAGCATCCCGCGCGGTCTCAGGGTGCGGTGTCCAGACTTAAGATCAGAACGGACTTAAGATCAGAACGGACTTAAGATCAGAACGGACTTCAGATCAGAACGGACTTAAGATCAGAACGGACTTAAGATCAGAACGGACGTAAGATCAGAACGGACTTAAGATCAGAACGGACTTAAGATCCGAACCGAAGGCGCGGCCGCGTACCGCGCTTCGGTATACCAAGTGAGCGGTGATCAGATCCGAAGATTCAGCCGCTCCCGTAAGATCCGAAGATTCATCCGTTTAAAGATCCGAATATTCCTCCACATAAGATCCGAATATTCCTCCGCAATCAGATCCGAATATTCCTCTGCGGCAGATCCGATCCCCAGATTCGCACGGCCGCCCGCAGACGCACTCCACACCCACAAGGTCAGTGAACCAGCTGCTCGGGACGCTGAGTGCCGTATGGCTCAGTGGTCGGGCTGGTTCTAGGCAGGGGTCCCCTCCACCGCCCGCTAACCCTTCCCCAGGGTCACGCCAGGCCGCACGAAACGCCGAGTGCGCGTCACTCGGTAGTCGGGCCAGCGGTAAGCGAAGGGGTCACGCAGATTGAGCACACCCGCAGGCGGAACAACATCCCATTCCGTCATACTTACCGTAGTGGATTATGCTTCTCGCCTACCCGGGGGTTTTCTCGGCTCTCCCGGGATACACGGACCAGGCCATCCATCAGGTGGACACGCCCGGTCAGAGACCCCTTCGGCAACCTGCATACCGGCTCCCGGAAGCGGTCCGCGAGTCCATGCGGGCCGAGATCCGGGAGATGCTGGAGCTGGGGATCATTGAACCGTCGGCCAGTCCATGGGCGTCGCCCGTGGTCCTGGTGCCCAAGAAAGACGGTACCACCAGGTTCTGCGTCGACTATCGGCGGATAAACGATTGTACCATTACAGACGCTTATCCCATGCCCCGAGTCGACGAGTTGCTAGACCAGATCTCCCGGGGTCATTTTCTGACCACGGTCGATCTGTGCAAGGGGTATTGGCAGATTCCCCTTGCCGAGGAGGCGACCCCGAAGTCGGCCTTCATCACCCCGTTCGGCTTGTACCAGTTTCGAGTCATGCCGTTCGGGATGAAGAACGCCCCTGCTACCTTCCAGCGGTTAATCGATCGCCTCCTCGATGGCCTCCAGGGATTCGCTTGCGCGTACCTGGATGACATAGCCATCTATAGCCAGACCTGGGAGGAACATCTGGACCATGTGGGGACAGTCCTGGGCCGGATTAGGGACGCCAACCTGACCCTGAAGCCGGAGAAATGCAAAGTGGGGATGGCCGAAGTGCAGTACCTGGGCCACCGGGTGGGGTGCGGGATACAACGGCCAGAGCCCGCCAAAATAGAGGCTATCCTAGATTGGCCCACCCCTGTGACCAAGACCCAGGTCCTCGCCTTCCTGGGCACCGCGGGGTACTACAGGAAATTTGTACCCCACTACAGTGACCTGGCCAAACCCCTGACTGATCTGACAAAGAAATCCCTACCTCGCCAAGTCCTGTGGTCCCCGGAGTGCGAACAGGCCTTTCGGCAACTGAAGGCCGCCCTGACCCAAGCTCCCCTGCTAGCAGCTCCCAACTATAATAAACGTTTTGTTGTTCACACAGACGCGTCCATGTTCGGACTGGGAGCTGTCCTAAGTCAAGTAGGGGACGACGGGGGGGACCATCCAGTGGCGTTCATCAGCCAGAAGCTGTTACCCCGGGAGGTGGGGTATGTTGCGGTGGAGAAGGAGTGCCTGGCCTTGGTCTGGGCCCTACAGAAGCTCCAACCCTATGTCTACGGTCGGTCCTTCACCGTGATGACCGACCATAACCCCTTGGTGTGGCTCAACCGGGTGGCGGGGGAGAACGGCCGCCTGTTGCGGTGGAGCCTGGCTCTCCAACCCTTCAATTTTACAATTCAATGCCGGCCCGGGTCGCAAAACGGTAACGCAGATGGGTTATCGCGGCAGTCGGCCCGGGAACCAGGGGATTGGGGAGCCCCGACTACCTCGGTACGACCCGTTGGGGTCCAACTGAGTGCGTCGGACCTTGGGGAGGGGGAGGAGTGTCACGGAATGGCTCAGCACCCTCAACCAGGGGCGGTGCACAGTGACAGGGATATGGCCATGGACAATTAGGTGCGGTGGCACGCCCGGAGTTTTGGAGTACGTTTATTTAGATGTGGTTATGTGTGGTGTAATAAAGTGTCCCCGTTTGTGTTGTGAAATGTATTCCCTTTGTCTGCCTTGCCCGCCGCCATTTTCCGATTGCCTCGTGGCCGTTATCAGATTCTTCGAATCGGAAAATGGCCGATTCGAACCATCCGGTTCGAATCGTAAAATGGCCGATTCGGACCATCCGGTCCGAATCGGCGACTCCCCGAACTGTAATGGCCAATGGGTCCTGTGAGGGCGGGCAGGGATTCCCATTGTATGATAATTTGTGTAAAGTTGATAAATGCCTGAGCTGTGAATAAAAAACCCAGATTTACCAGTGCATCCAGCCTCGACTGATGTCTTTATTTCTCCGCCGTACTTCATCGTCTGAGTATCCCCCGCGGTCTCAGGGTACGGTGTCCAAGTCGATCCGAACCGAACCGAGCGCTCTGTGCCTGCATCTCGCATCAGGACAGAGGCGCAGCGTATGGTGTTCGGTTCCCAGACTATTAGCCCGAGATCCGATCCGAAGGGCGCGGCCGTGTACCGCGCTTCGGTATTGCGAGAGACTGCGGTAAGATCCGAAGACTCTGCCGATCCCGCAAGATCCGAAGCTACATCCATCTAAGATCCGAAAGTCCTCCGCAATCAGATCCGAATATTCCGCCGGAAGAGATCCGATCTCCGAAATCGGCCGGCCGCCCGCAGACGTACTCCACCCCCACAAGGTCAGTGAACCAGCTGCTCGAGACGCTGAGTACCGTATGGCTCAGTGGTCGGGCTGGTTCTAGGCAGGGGTCCCCTCCACCGCCCGCTAACCCTTCCCCAGGGTCACGCCAGGCCGCACGAGACGCCGAGTGCCGTGTCACTCGGTAGTCGGGCCAGCGGTAAGCGCCGGGGCACGCAGATAGAGCACACCCGCAGGCGGACAACATCCCATTCCGTCATAGGGCACCCACGGTGGAAATCCACCCGACTACCGAGTGGCACGGCACTCGGCGTCTCGAGCAGTGGATCTACTGACCTTCGGAAGGCTGGAGACGGTCTGCGTGGCGAACCGCGGTTCGGTAGAGTCTCCTTGAAGATGCGGGGCACGGCGCTGAGCCGAGGTCCTGATTCGGGGTGGTTGCGGTATCCCGAGGTACCGATCCAAGGTGGCGCAACGGCGCGGCGAATCGATGTTCTGCTGCGGAGTTAGAGTGACCCGTTCCTGGGCGGTGGTGATATATAGCTGGCGTGAAATGACAACACCAGGCAAAGCTGCATGTATCAAACACTCAGATGAACTGGCTCTTTTAATGAACAACGCCACTATTTATGCTGAAGTACAACAGTCACAATTTGCATACCCATACTAATTAGTTATGTCAGTTATTTACAATCAACATTCTTCACATTCTCTTAGCCTTCAACTCACACAACGTTTGTACATCCATTGTTCCAGCACATCAGATTAAACACACACTATCAGAGATCCCTTAAATTAAACATGTAGCTAGATAATGGGGAAAATCCCTGATGCATAAATTACACAGCAGCAAAACTTGTTTACTAGCTACAGAAAAACACATTTACCTACAGGAATATAAGCATGTTTTAAAACCAAAGCTATGTCATTTCACTAAACTAAATTAAACTAAAACCAAATGATGTAAAGTATATTTAAAATCACACAGGGTACATCTTAATACAGCACATCAAGTAAAACCACATCTAGCAAGGAAAATAAACTGTTCATACATTGAAACGCACACTGCAAACGTTCAAAGGAAAACAAGGTCCTTTTAAAAATGTCTTGGGTTTGAGTCCTGGGTCTCGCTGCGCCGAGCCCCTATGTCCCTTCCGTGACACTCCTCCCCCTTTCCAAAGTCCGACGAGCCCGGTTGGACCCACACGGGTCGTATAGGGGGAGTCGGTGCAGTCTCTGCGGCCCATAGTCCGTGGGCAAGAGGCGAGCCGCCAGGCTTCTCCAGTGGTGCTCGTGGCCGTGCCTGGCAGGTTGTAAGTCCTTTGGGGTACCCCCTCCGGAATAAGTGTCCCGTGGTTGGGGAGAGGTACCACCTGTGCCATCTCCAGTGGTCTCGGGCACTCGGGAAAAAAGGGGGCTAAAGGCACGCGCCCCAAGTGCCTTGGTCAGCCGTTGATAAAAATGGTGGCTGCAGGGGGCCTCCGGGCCAAAGGGTTGCAAAGAGGGGCAGGTTGGCAACCGGCTCTGCTCCGCCACCAGTGCGTCGGCTGGGGTGGTGAATGCTGGAGAAGAACCACCCGGCGGGAGAAGGACGTCCTCCATCTCTGGTGGGGTTGGTGGCTGCAAATCAACCCGCTCAGGGGAATCCTCCTTCTGCTCCTCGGTGCAGATAAGGGAGAGTGGACAGAGGCCAGATGCACTCTGCCCCATTGCCAGCGCTTCTGCTGGGCAGGCGGGTGCGGGAGCAACATCCAGCGGGGAAGATGGGGTCAAGGGCTGCACAACAATCAGCCCGGGGAAATCCTCCTTCTGCCCTTCGGGACAGACGCCGGAGGGTGGACAGAGGCCAGATGCACTCTGCCCCGTTGCCAGCTCTTCTGCTGGGGAGGTGGGTGCCTGAACAACGTCCAGGGGGTCGGACGAGGTAAGCGGCTGTGGGGGAGACAGCCCCAGGGTAACCCCCTCCTGCTCCTCGGGACAGCTGGGAAAAGGTGGGCAGAAGCCAGCGGCACTCTGCCCCGTGGCCAGCTCTTCGGCTGGGTGGGGGTCCCCTTGCGGGAGGATGGTTTCTTCCATCCCCAGGGCGATCAATGGCTGCGAGCAACCCAGCCTGGGGGAACCATCTGTCTGCTCCTCCTGGCAGACTGTGGGAAGTGGGCAGAGGCCAGCGGCGCTCTGCCCCATTGCCAGCTCTTCTGCTGGACCCGCGGATACGGCCACCGTGTCTTCCTGCGGGTTTGAGGAAATCGCTTCTTCTGCCGTGGCCCCACGAGGACCCATGGGAGCGGCTCGGCCTCCCATACTTCGGGGTCTCTTGGACTGTCGGTTTCTTCAGCCGGACAGTCCCAGGACATGGGACTCAGACCTAACTGCGGAACGCTGTCCAACAATCTCCTGTAGGCCTTCTCGAGCTCCCATTCCCGCTCCACCAGGAACTCCAGTTCCTCGAACTCAGAGTCCCTGCTATCGTACGGGAGTTCCTCTTCCCGTCGCTCCAGTATCTCCTCCGATCGCTCTTCTGTCTCTTCTCCGAACCCAGGGTCACTGGCCATTCTCTCGTACAGCAGCACTGTGCCGCCGTAGTGGGGGCCTGCGGTGGAGGCGCCGTCGATGGTGCGGGGTAGCAGGGGGCCTGTGAGCCACCGGAGCGCGCGGTACGCGCCGTCCAGTGCAATCTCCTGCTGCACCAGGTATTGGAGCTCCGCCTCCCACTCCTCCGGGGGTCGATCTTGCAGGAACGCTGCTCTGGCGTTATACTGCACCTGAAAAATGACAGCGCCCGAAGGGACATCAACCCCGTGGCAGTCCCTTTCATGGCGTAGCGCCTCATACCAAAGTTCTTGACGGATCTCGTCCCGCCACTCGAACCCAGTGGGCTCCACTGTGTACCCGTGGTACCGATCCAGGCCCTCCTGCAGCCTTCTCGGAAATTCCGCCCTCGAGTCCGCGAGGGTACTGAGACAGTGGCACCGCCACTCGCTGGGGGGTGTGGCGTCCTCGGATGCAGCTCCAGGCGAGCTGTAAGCCTCCATCCAAGGGTCGCTGGGATGTGCGGTGTCCTCAATTATAACTCCAGGCGCGCTGTAAATCACAAAAGAGGTATCGCTGGGGGGTGTAGATTCCCTGGATGAAGCTCCAGGCGGGCTGTAAACCTCGCACCAGGGTTCTACGGGGTAGGGTTCAGGGGTAAAGTATTCAATCCTTTTTGCACAGAGCGCTGCCCATCGCAGCTCGTGCTGACGGTCCTTCTCTTCATCTGCTTGGAAGACCGTCATCAGTTGTCTCCCCGCGTCCTCGGAGGGGGTGAGGCCGAATCCCATGATCAACGACCGAGCTCTCTGCCGAAGGTGCTCGTGAGGGTCCTGAGTCAGAGTTGGGGGGCTCACCCTTTGCTGGTCCATCCTGGTCAGCTCCTTCACTAGGGTTTTCTTATTTTTGCTGCCGGGAATTCCTCCCCGATTCTCCAACATGCCACGCAGGACGTCCCTCTTGTAAACGCTGTACCCGGCCATGGTACGGGTCTTCTTGGGGGGTGCAGAGAGCTGATCCCACCGCTTGCTACCAGTGTGACGGAATGGGTGTATCCGCCTGCGGTCCTGCTCTATCTGACCCCCTCTTTGGTGTTGCCAAGCCCGACTACCGAGTGGCACGGCACCCGGCGTCTTGAGCGGCTTGGGTAGAAGACCACGTGGCGGTGGAGATCTCGAGAGTATATGGGGCACCCACGGTGGAAATCCGCCCGACTACCGAGTGGCACGGCGCTCGGCGTCTCGAGCAGCGGATCTACTGACCTTCGGAAGGCTGGAGACGGTCTGCGTGGCGAACCGCGGTTCGGTAGAGTCTCCTTGAAGATGCGGGGCACGGCGCTGAGCCGAGGTCCCGATTCGGGGTGGTTGCGGTATCCTGAGGTACCGATCCAAGGTGGCGCAACGGCGCGGCGAATCGATGTTCTGCTGCGGAGTTAGAGTGACCCGTTCCTGGGCAGTGGTGATATATAGCTGGCGTGAAATGACAACACCAAACGGAGCTGCATGTATCAAACACTCAGATGAACTGACTCTTTTAATGAACAACGCCACTATTTATGCTGAAGTACAGCAGTCACAATTTGCATACCCATACTAATTAGTAGCATACCCATACTAATTAGTAGCATACCCATACTAATTAGTTATGTCAGTTATTTACAATCAACATTCTTCACATTCTCTTAGCCTTCAGCTCACACAACGTTTGTACATCCATTGTTCCAGCACATCAGATTAAACACACACTATCAGAGATCCCTTAAATTAAACATGTAGCTAGATAATGGGGAAAATCCCTGACGCATAAATTACACAACAGCAAAACTTGTTTACTAGCTACAGAAACACACATTTATCTACAGGAATATAAGTATGTTTTAAAACCAAAGCTATGTCATTTCACTAAACTAAATTAAACTAAAACCAAACGATGTAAAGTATATTTAAAATCACACAGGGTACATCTTAATACAGCACATCAAGTAAAACCACATCTAGCAAGGAAAATAAACTGTTCATACATTGAAACGCACACTGCAAACGTTCAAAGGAAAACAAGGTCCTTTTAAAAATGTCTTGGGTTTGAGTCCTGGGTCTCGCTGCGCCGAGCCCCTATGTCCCTTCCGTGACAGGCCCCTAGATTTAGTTAGGGCTCAGTGGGAGGGGGGACAGGAGGAAGATGGGGTCCCCATGCTGAGTTACGTCTTGGAGCTCCGGGAGCGCTTGGCAGAACTCGCGGGGATCGTTCAAGGGAACATGGAAACGGCCCAGGCTCAGCAGAAAACGTGGTACGACCGCTCTGCTTGCAGTCGCTCGTTCCTCGTGGGGCAGAAGGTTCTGGTGTTGAAGCCATCCATCAAGTAGAAACCCCCGGTCAGAGACCCCTCCGGCAGCCCGCCTACCGACTCCCGGAGGCTGTCTGCGAACCCATGCGGGCCGAGATCCGGGAGATGCTGGAGCTGGGTGTCATCGAACCTTTGGCCAGTCCATGGGCGTCGCCCGTAGTCTTGGTCCCCAAGAAAGACGGTACCACCAGGTTCTGTGTCGACTATCGGCGGCTGAACGACTGTACCATCACAGACGCTTATCCCACGCCCCGAGTCGACGAGCAACTAGATCAGATCTCCCGGGGTCATTTTTTGACCACGGTCGATCTGTGCAAGGGGTACTGGCAGATTCCCCTCGCCGAGGAGGCGACCCCGAAGTCGGCTTTCATCACCCCGTTCGGTCTGTACCAATTTCGAGTCATGCCGTTTGGGATGAAGAACGCCCCTGCTACCTTCCAGCGGTTAATCGATCGCCTCCTCGATGGCCTCCAGGGATTCGCTTGCGCATACCTGGATGACATAGCCATCTATAGCCAGACCTGGGAGGAACACCTTCACCACGTAGGGGCAGTCTTGAGCCGGATTAGGGACGCCAACCTGACCCTGAAGCCAGAGAAATGCAGGGTGGGGATGGCCTGTCACGGAATGCCCCAAGAGGCTCAGCCACAACCCCCAGGACTCTCAGTCAGGGGCAGTTTCTTTGTGACGTTTGGGTCACTGTGAACTATTCAGTGCCGTTGCACCACAGGGACACCTTGACTCCTTTTATTAGACGTGGTTGTTATTGTGTGGTGTAATAAAAGTGTCCCCTGTATATATACCGTGTAAAGTTTGCCAGACCCCATTGTATGTTTTGCTCGCCGCCATTTCCCAGTGCCTCGTGGATCCGGTCGAATTGGCCGAATCGAAAAATGGCCGATTCGGAACTTCCGGTTACGAATGGGCGCCACCCCGATTCGGAACGGCCAATACAAATCGGGACCCAGGTACACTAATTCGAGCAATGGCCAATGAGACTCATGGGGGCGGGCAGGGATTCCCATTGTTTTGACTCTGTACGATTGTTTATAAATATATGTGATTTCCCAGTAAAAGTCAGTTCATCTAGTGCATACAGCTCCGCCTGGTGTCCTTTATTGACGGTCGTACTACTGAAATCCCTCGCGGTCTCTAGGGTACATTACCCACGAGGTACGGTCCCGCTACCCTGGGTCTGGGTTCCTCATCCGAACAGCGGCGCGTCTTACGTGCATCGACCAACCGAACGATCGACCACGCTTCGACTCCGCTACCCGATCCGAAGCCGCGGCGCGACTCCCGCGCATCGGCATATCGAAGCACCATACATCCGAGGGAAATCCGAAACGTTTCCCGTCCGAACGAGTAACCCGGCACGGACGAAACGTTTCCCACCAGAGCAACTAACTCAGCAGACGGTCTCCTCTTCCCCGAGGTCAGTAGATCAGCCGCTCGAGACGCCGAGTGCCGTGACGCTCGGTGGTCGGGCTGGTCTCATACAGGGGTCCTTCTCCCTAGCCCGCCAACCCTTCCCCAGGGTCACCCCAGGCCGCTCGAGACGCCGAGTGCCGTGCCACTCGGTAGTCGGGTCGGCGGTGAGCGCAGTGGGAGGAGCAGATAGGAGCACACCCGCAGGCGGACAACACCCATTCCGTCACATGGCCGAAGTGCAGTACCTGGGCCACCGGGTGGGTTGTGGGATACAACGACCGGAGCCCGCCAAGGTAGAAGCCATCCTAGACTGGCCCACCCCTGTGACCAAGACCCAGGTCCTCGCCTTCCTGGGCACCGCGGGGTACTATAGGAAGTTTGTGCCCCATTACAGTGACCTGGCCAAACCCCTGACCGACTTGACAAAGAAATCCCTGCCCCGCCAAGTCCTGTGGTCCCCAGAGTGTGAACAGGCCTTCCACCAACTGAAGGCCGCCTTGACCCAAGCTCCCCTACTGGCAGCTCCCAACTATAATAAACGTTTTGTCGTCCATACAGACGCTTCAATGTTCGGACTGGGAGCCGTCCTAAGTCAAGTGAGGGACGACGGGGGGGGGATCATCCGGTGGTGTTCATCAGCCGGAAGCTTTTACCGCGGGAGGTGGGGTATGCTGCGGTGAAAAAGGAGTGCCTGGCCTTGGTCTGGGCCCTACGGAGGTTCCAGCCCTACGTTTACGGGCGGTCCTTCACCGTGATGACCGATCATAACCCACTGGTGTGGCTCAACCGGGTGGCGGGGGATAACGACCGCCTGTTGCGGTGGAGTCTGGCTCTCCAACCGTTTAATTTCACCATCCAATACCGGCCCAGGTCGCAGAATGGAAATGCTGATGGGTTATCGCGGCAATCGGCCTGGGAACCGGGAGACCCGAGAGCACCGACTTCCCCGGTACGACCCGTTGGGGTCCAACCGGGTGCGTTGAACTTTGGGAGGGGGGAGGAGTGTCACGGAATGCCTCAAGAGGCTCGGCCGCAAAGCCCAGGACCCTCAGCCAGGGACAGTGTTAACGGCGTTGGGGTTATTATGGACTCTTAGGTGCCGTTGCACCATAGGCACACCTTATTAATTTTACTAGATGTGGTTGTTATTGTGTGATGTAATAAAAGTGTCCCCTGTGTGTATAACTGTGAAACGTATGTTAAACCCTATTGTATGCTTTGCTCGCCGACATTTGCCATCGCCTCGTGGATCCGGTTGGGAGTGGCCGAATCGTAAAATGGCCGATTCGGAACATCCGGTCGAATTGGCCGAATCGAAAAATGGCCGATTCGGAACGTCCGGTTATGAATCGACCAATGCGAATCGGGACCAAGGCACTCCACCTCGAGAAAGGGCCAATGGGCTCATGGGGGGCGGGCAGGGTTTCCATTGTCTTGTTTATGTTTGATTGTTGATAAATATATGTGAAGTTCCCAGTAAAGCTCAGTTCAACCTGTACATTCAGCTCCGCCTGGTGTCTTTTCTGATCGTTCGCCACACGAGGCTCCTCGCAGTCTCTGTGCGCATCATCCACGAGGTACGACTCTTCGACCACTGTGGCGACTTCCCGCGCATCGGAGCAGTGAACCGCCGCAGCCACAATAGTTCCGCATCTTCGAATCGGAATTGCGGCGCCGCTTCCGTGCGTCTATTCCCCGAAAGTTCGTGCCCGCTTCGACTCCGCGCACTGATCCGAAGCCTCGACGCGGGGCGTCTCCCGCACATCGGTATATCGAAGCGCTATACTTCCGAAGGAAATCCGAAACGTTTCCCGTCCGAAGGAGTAAACCGGCACGGACGAAACGTTTCCCACCAGGGCAGCTAACTCAGCAGACGGTCTCATCTTTTCCGAGGTCAGTAGATCAGCTGCTCGAGACGCCGAGTGCCGTGACGCTCGGTGGTCGGGCTGGTCTCATACAGGGGTCCCTCTCCCTAGCCGCCAACCCTTCCCCAGGGTCACCCCAGGCCGCTCGAGACGCCGAGTGCCGTGCCACTCGGTAGTCGGGTCGGCGGTGAGCGCAGTGGGAGGAGCAGATAGGAGCACACCCGCAGGCGGACAACACCCATTCCGTCACAATAGGTATATACAGACTTGCTCACTATCCCAGTCCATCAAGGTGACTGGATCCCTTCTTTTATCTCCTTCTGTCTTGCCGGAATTCGTCTGTGGTCTCCAGGTCCTCTTGGCTACTTGCCAGAGAGTGGTTGCGGGGTTTCAAATGGTCTGCCTTCCTCTCCTCTGGATTAAGCACAGGATGCAGGTACAGGGGTAAAAGGGATTTATTGATAGAATATTAACAATACATTAAATATAAAAGTAAGAGGTAAGGTAATCCAGGACGCATTTCGCCTGATGGCCTCTTCTGCTGGATGGTTTCTCTTTCTCTGAGGTCCTTCTTTTATATTTAACCCCTTAGTGACCGCGGACATACCATGTACGTCAGGGCCGCGGGTCTCTTTTAGACCCGCTGACGTACATGGAAGCGATCGGATCGCTTCCAGCAGCTCAAACGCCATTGCAGGCTGCCTGGGAGTCCAGGCATCCATGCAATGGCGGTTAGAAGTGCCGGGGCACCTTGTGATCGCTCCCCGGGAGCGATCAACATCCGGTTTCACCGGAGAGGTGCCCGGCGCTTCTAAAGAGCGCTGGAAGCGATCGGATCGCTTCCAGCAGCTCCAGGGCCATTGCACGCTGCCTGGGAGTCCAGGCATCCATGCAATGGCGGACAGAAGTGCCGGGGCCCCTTATGATCGCTCCCCGGGAGCGATCAACATCCAGTTTCGCCGGAAAGGTGCCCCGCACTTCTACAGAGCGCTGGAAGCGATCGGTATCGCTTCCAGCTGCTCTGAGTATATTGCAGGGATGCCTCGACATCGAGGCATCCTTGCAATAGGGTTACCTGCCGCCGGTCCGTCTGTGATCGCTCCCCCCGAGCGATCACTTCCGGTAGCGGCAGGAAGTACTGAGTGCCACGAGGTATCGTGGCACTCAGTACAAAAAAGATCACATAAGTGATCAGGTGCTCTGCTGGGTGCCTCGAGGGATCAAGGCACCCAGCAGACTAAAAAAAGTGTAAAAAAAAAAAGTAAAAAAAGTAAAATAAATAAATCAAAATGAATAAAATAAAATAAAAGTGACAGCCAAGATGGCGCTGCCCTTCTAAGGGCAGGGTCATCTTGGGGCTGTGTGGGATGTTCCTAGCCTGCCTCATCAGAGAGGCAGGCTAGCAACATCCAATCAGAAGTTATAAAAAAATCAAAATAAAATTTCTAATTTGTCAGGTCAGGTCAATATTTTGTAAATATTGGCTCTGACCTCTGTGATTCTCCCTCCCTCTCCTCACTTGTGTTTTGGTGAGCGAGAGAGAGAGATCAGATTTGACAGGTTAGAGATTTTAGGTAGATTTAGTGAGATTAGAAAAATCGAGGCAGATTTAGAGAGATTTTAGGGAGATTTAGAAGAATTGAGGCAGGTTTAGAGGGATTTAGAGAGATTTAGGTGTTTATTTGTATTTTCTTGTGAAACCCAACGGTTCTTCTAAGAACCAACAATCCGCTTATATATATAATAATTATAAAATTTTATAATCTATTATATATAATGTCTGAGAGGGTGTACAGCACCGAGGAGGCATATGCCATCCTGGCGTCAGAATCTGAGGCATCTGTGTCGGACTCAGACCCAGATTTTGACCCCGCTAACTGCTCAGAGACCTCGCTAGATACATTATCTACGCTGGCTGATGTATCTAGTGATGTTTCTGATGCAGATCCTGGGCCACCACCTGCCAGCAGGAGACGCACAGCTCCAGCTGAGCAGTGGGTAGTGCCTCATCGCAGAGGCCAGATATCCCTCCTTTCACGGCAAATCCTGGCATCAATATTGATGTTGCAGGATTTACCGCCACACAGTTTTTGCAGGTGTTTATGGGGGATGATTTGTTGGGCCACATTGTTGCCCAATCAAATTTGTATGCCCACCAGCATTGTGCTGTGAAGCCAGACTCCTACTTGGCAAGGCAGCAATGGACCCCGCTAGATGTGCCAGAATTTCTGAAATTCTGGGCACTTACTATGCTGATGGGCATCATAAAGAAGCCCTCAATTCGCTCCTACTGGAGCAGTAGCCCCATCTGCTCTACCCCCATTTACCCCCAATCAATGTCACGTAGAAGGTATGAAAACATTTTGCGTTTCATGCACTTCAGTGACAACAGCCTGTGCCCCCCTAGAGAGCATCCCCAGTTTGACAGGCTGTATAAAATCCGCCCCCTGATTACCCACTTCGCCGCCAGGTTTGCAGAGGCTTCTACACCTGGAAGGAATATCTGCGTGGATGAATCCCTAATGAAATACAAGGGAAGGCTGGGATTCAAGCAGTATATTCCTTCCAAACGCGCCAGGTATGGAGTGAAGGTGTATAAGCTCTGTGACAGCGAGAGTGGGTATACTCAGGCCTTCCGGGTGTACGAGGGAAAGGATAGTAGCTTTGACCCTCCAGGTTGCCCAGAACACATGGGAACCAGTGGCAAGATTGTGTGGGACCTACTTTTTCCCCTGATGAACAAAGGGTACCACTTGTATGTTGATAATTTTTATACGAGTGTCCCTTTGTTCAAGCTGCTGTATTGTTTTGATACAGTAGCATGCGGTACTGTTCGCAAGAACCGCGTAGGTTTCCCAGCACAGCTTGTCCGCACCCGGCTAAAAAGGGGGGAGACCTCAGCTCTGCGCCAAGAGGAGCTGTTGGCGGTCAAGTACAGAGACAAGAAGGATGTATACCTTCTATCCACCATCCACACTGAGAGGTCTGTGGAGGCAGTGGTGTATTTTGACCTAGGCCGACTAGGCCCAGGCCTAGGGCGGCCCTTTCCAGGGGGCAGCGGCCCGCACTGGGTGGCCCCACCCCTAAAAAAAAATAAAAATAATAATTTTTTTTTTTTTACTTTTGCAAGTATTTTACCAGGAAGGATACATTGAGATTTCACTAATTTTCAAGTATGTCCTGGGTAGGCAAGGCCTAGGCTTTCACTTTCCAGGGGGCAGCAAAAAACCTCACCACTAAATGGGTTACTCACAGAGCACCGAAATGACGCCAACTTTTTGGTGTTCTGTAGTTCCCTGCACTTCGGGGAATAAAATTTCCCCACCCTGCAGTGGATTCACCATTCACCGCAGGGTCCCCAAAGTGCATGGAGTCGGCCGCTGAATGCTGCCACCGCAAACCCGTGGCCTGCGGTTTTCAAAAGAACTACTGAACGAAAATGTCTGGAATTCACATATAAGATCCTATGACTGATAATAAAAAGTTCTGTTACAGAAAAAAGAAAAAAAAAAATCGCTATTAAGAAAAAGGGGGGAAATTTTGCCCAAAAAAAATCAGAAAAATGACTAAAAGGTGCTAAAAAAAAATCAATAAATAAAGACTTTTTACTGCAGATTCAAATAATAAATGATTTATTAGATATTGCATAAAAACGGGAATATTTTTAACATTGAAACCTATGGGGTTCGCCGGAATAAACCTGCTGATTGAAACCACCGAACATCAGGGCATTTCACTGCCATTTCTCTGAGTCTCAGTACCACATGACTGGCTGAACCACGTGATACGCACACGCGCAGCTGCCCGCCCTTTCGTTAACACAGACTCTATTCTGGACTGAACACCCACCGGGAAGAGAATCAAAGCTACAGTGCACCCTCTGGTAGTGTCACCCCACTGCTGACAAGATGCTCCACAGCATAATTACTGTGTGCTCATATACACTCGGTTTGCTGGGAGTTTTACTGCAGTGGATTCTGATGCACTCATACACACCGCACATTGCATTGCTGGGAGTTTTATTGCTGTGGATTCTGATGCACTCATACACACCGCACATTGCATTGCTGGGAGTTTTATTGCTGTGGATTCTGTGATACACACTGCATATTATTGTGAGTTTTATTGCCCTGGAGCTCTGGGATACGCTCATACACACTGCACATTTCTGTGGGTTTTATTGCTGTGCAGCTCTGTGATACTCTCATATGCAGTGCACGTTTCTGTGGATTTTATTGTTCAACCAATTAGAGCGGCTGTGATCCAGTATACTTGACATTCGTGGCTGTTCTTTGTAAAAATGCTTGAATTTAAACATTTCATAATTTTATTTATCTCAATAGATACATTTGAAATGATATACAAAATATACAAGTAGGCACTTGGTATCCACTTTTAATATAAAGAGAGGAAAAGGCGGAGCTTAAAGAGGAAGGGTGGGGATTAACCAGGAAGAGGTGTGCCCTTGACAGGAAGGGGTGCCTCAAATTTAAATTGGGGGGGTGCACGAGTTTAGTCAGGCCTAGGGCAGCACAAAACCTAAATACACCACTGTGTGGAGGTCTCTGTACGTGGCAGAGCTGAGCGCATCAGGAAGCCAGTGTGCATCAAAGCCTATAACCGGCATATGGGTGAGGTTGATCTGTCAGATCAGCTGCTCTAACCCCACCAGATTATGCGGAAGTCAAGGGCCTGGTACAAAAAGGTTGCAATTTACCTGATGCAAATTGCGACCCACAATGCAAAAATGCAAACCCCGGAGTGACGCTGTCCTTTTTACAGTTTCCGCTCCAGGTCATTTCGGGGTTTTTGTACCAGGATGCACCTGCTCCCCGGGCGGTGATGGGGGACAGAGTTGGGGCTACGCATTTTATTTATAAAATCCCCCCTACTGAGGGCAAACAGAAACCCCAAAAAAGATGCAGGGTGTGTTTCAAGAGGGGGCAGAGGAGAGACACAATCTTTTACTGCCCAGAATGCCCTGGACAACCCGGTCTGTGTCTTGGGGACTGTTTCAAGCTATATCACACTGTGCGTGATCTGTGATTTTTTTTTTCCTTTCTATTTTTTCTCACACTCCAGTTAGTTAGTTCAGTTTAGTTTTTTTTCTTTTACTGCACCAGACTTTTACATTTTATTCCTACACAGTGGCGTCACTAGGGTCGGTGTCACCCGGTGCGGTAATTTATGGTGTCACCCCCCCCCCCCCGAGTTTTTCAGATTTTTTTTTAACTACTCTTACTCCTAAATCAGTACTCCCATATAACACTGAATACTCATACACACAGCGCACATCACTGTGAGGTTTATTGCTGCGGAGCTCTCTCATATGCTCACACAACTTTTTGCCAACTGCCAGCAAGTACGTTGCCTGTTCGAAGGCAGTGAAAGCACACATGGATATATATTGCCCCCAGCAGCTCACCCATGGATATATATTGCCCCAGCTCACATATGGATATATTGCGCCTCAGCTCACATATGGATATATTGCGCCTCAGCTCACACATGGATATATTGCCCCAGACCAGCTCACATATGGATATATTGCGCCTCAGCTCACATATGGATATATTGCGCCTCAGCTCACACATGGATATATTGCCCCAGACCAGCTCACACATGGATATATTGCCCCAGACCAGCTCACACATGGATATATTGCCCCAGACCAGCTCACACATGGATATATTGCCCCAGACCAGCTCACACATGGATATATTGCCCCAGACCAGCTCACACATGGATATTGCCCCAGCTCTCATGGATATTGCCCCCAGCACACATGGATATGCCCCAGCTCCTCTCATGGATATTGCCCCAGCTCCTCTCATGTATATACTGCCCCAGCTGCTCTCATTGATAATGCTCCAGCTGCTCTCATGGATTTTGCCCCAGCTCATGGATATACTGCCCCAGCAGCTCATGGATATACTGCCCCAGCAGCTCATGGATATGCCCCAGCAGCTCATGGATATGCCCCAGCAGCTCATGGATTTGCCCCAGCTCCTCATGGATTTGCCCCAGCAGCTCATGGATTTGCCCCAGCTCCTCATGGATTTGCCCCAGCTCCTCATGGATATGCCCCAGCACCTCATGGATTTGCCCCAGCAGCTTATGGATTTGCCCCAGCAGCTTATGGATTTGCCCCAGCTCCTCATGGATTTGCCCCAGCTCCTCATGGATTTGCCCCAGCAGCTTATGGATTTGCCCCAGCAGCTCATGGATTTGCCCCAGCAGCTTATGGATTTGCCCCAGCTCCTCATGGATATGCCCCAGCAGCTCATGGATTTGCCCCAGCAGGTTATGGATTTGCCCCAGCTCCTCATGGATATGCCCCAGCAGCTCATGGATATACCCCAGCACCTCATGGATTTGCCCCAGCTCCTCATGGATATGCCCCAGCAGGTTATGGATTTGCCCCAGGCCCCCATGGATTTGCCCCAGCAGCTTATGGATTTGCCCCAGCAGTTTATGGATTTGCCCCAGCTCCTCATGGACTTGCCCCAGCTCCTCATGGATTTGCCCCAGCTCCTCATGGATTTGCCCCAGCTCCTCATGGATTTGCCCCAGCAGCTCATGGATTTGCCCCAGCAGCTCATGGATTTGCCCCAGCAGCTCATGGATTTGCCCCAGCAGCTTATGGATTTGCCCCAGCTCCTCATGGATATGCCCCAGCTCCTCATGGATATGCCCCAGCTCCTCATGCATATGCCCCAGCAGCTCATGGATTTGCCCCAGCAGGTTATGGATTTGCCCCAGCTCCTCATGGATATGCCCCAGCAGCTCATGGATATGCCCCAGCAGGTTATGGATTTGCCCCAGGCCCCCATGGATTTGCCCCAGCAGCTCATGGATATGCCCCAGCAGGTTATGGATTTGCCCCAGCAGCTCATGGATTTGCCCCAGCTCACCTCCTGGTCCTGGTCCCAGCACATGGATAGCGGCCCAGGCAGCACCTCTCCGCCGCGTTTTTCGCTCCTTCTGAGCGTCCGGCGGCGCGCAGCTTGGGCGCTCGTCTGGGGGAGCCACGTGACCAGCCGCGATTGGCTGGTGACGTATTTCCTCCAGGCGAGCGCCGAAGCTGCATGCTTCGGACGCTCGCACGGAGCGAATACGCGGCGGTGGCGGGCGGTGGGTGAGACACCCGCCCTTAGGGTGACGGTGTCACCCTAAAGGCGGGTGTCACCTGGTGCGGGCCGCACCCACCGCCCCCACGTTACGACGCCACTGTTCCTACATTTTTATGTTCTACAATTGGTGCTGTATTTTGCCAAAATCTTTGCACACCTATGCATGGGGGGCATGGGTGTACTCAGGAGACCTTGCAGAAAACAACCTGGAGAGTTTCCATGCAGTAACAAACAACAGTGTCTCCTAAATCACAGTCCAAAACTGATGTGGGTGTGAAAATGAAAAATGACCACCAAACAGTATCCAATTTGTTTGGAGCAAACGGTTGCATCCATGGCATAAAACACTCCATTTACAATACTTTGGGGTGTTAGCTTACCAAATATACGCACGTTCATAAAACTGGGGTATGTAAAAAGGCCCCTAAAAAGAAGATAAGCAAAGAAGATACTGTATGTCAAATTAGAAAAATGACAAGCACATGTCAAAGATTGGCGTAGCACCCCAAAAACAACAGAACAAATCTATATATGGGTGGTATCAATTTACTCAGAAGATGTTGCTGAACATATTTTGGGGTGTTTTTTGGCAGTAACCCATAACTGGATTTGACAATTCATGCCTAAAGTACAATGTGTGTGAAAAAATAACACAAAAAGTGACTACCTGAAAGTTTGACATAGAGCTAGTGCATGGAAAGTGTTAAAATACAACTCTTTGAAGCACCCTAGGGTGTGCCCTTTCTAAAAATATATGGTTTGATGGGGGTAAATTACTTTGGCCGGCTTCAAAAATGTCCCAAATAGGACATGGGTGCATGATGACGAAATGTGAAAATTCCAAGTTGGAAAACTGAAATGCGCACCCCCCAAATAAGGCCTATTAGCCCCCAAATGACCCGACATACATATACATGGGTGGTATCAATTTACTCAGAAGATGTTGCTGAACATATTTTGGGGTGTTTTTTGGTAGTAAACCTTAAAGTTCACAGTTTAAAAAAAAAATCACCAAAACATTTTTTTTTCTCAAACTTTGGCATAGATTTGTGGTAAAATGGTTTGCATGGAAAGAGTCAAAATACCCCAAGTTTAATACCTTGATTTGTGTACTTTAAAAAAATATGTATATGTGGAGGGTTATTCAGGAATTAGTGACAGATATCAGTGTTACAATGTCACTATCACTAGTTTTGAAAATAAACCCTTTGGAAATGGCAAAGTGCTACTTGCACTTATTGTTGCATAAAATAAGGAAAAAAGCGAGGAATATGTAAACATTGGGTATTGCTAAACTCAGAACTAAATTTAGAAACTACTAAGGAATTAATTTTTTTTGACGGTGTCACGGAAAGACCCAACACCCCCAGCCAGGGGCAGTTCACCGTGACAGTTATGGCCATAGACACTTAGGTGCTGTGGCACCCGCAGAGTTTTGAGTTCTTTTAATAGATGTGAATTTGTGTATGGTGAAATAAAAGTGTCCCCGTGTGTTGTGCAATGTATTTCCCTTTGTCTGCCTTGCCCGTCGCCATTTTCCCAGGGCCTCGTGGATCCGGTCAGAATGATCGGATCGGGAAATGGCCGATTCGCACCATCCGGTCGAATCGCAAAATGGTCGATTCGGACCATCCGGTCCGAATCGGCAACTCCCCGATTCGTAACCACCAATACGGATCGGGGCCCGGGTGCCTCCTGCCAGCGAGGGCCAATGGGTCTTGTGTGGGCGGGCAGGGATTCCCATTGTATTCATAAGTGTGTAAAGTTGATAAATGTCTGTGATGTGAATAATAAACTCAGATTTACCAGTGCATCCAGCCTCGCCTGATGACTTTTATTCTCCGCCGCATTATATTGTCTGAGCACCCCACGAGGTCTCAGGGCGCGGTGTCCAGCTTAGGTTCCGAGCAGATCGAGGTGAGATCCGAACCGAACCGAGCGCCCTGTGCCTGCATTCCGCATCAGGACAGGGGCGCAGCGTATGACCGCCGGTTCTGAGAATACTCGACTGGGATCCGAACCGAAGGCGCGTACCGCGCTTCGGTATACCCAGTGGTTAGCGATCCGATCCGAAGATTCACCCGTCCCCGTAAATCCAAATATCCATCAGATCCGAAAAGTCCGCTGCTGGAAGATACGAATATTTCTCCGCGGCAGATCCGATCCCTGAATTCGGCCGGCCGCTCCGCAGACGTCCCCGCACCCACCAGGTCAGTGAACCAGCTGCTCGAGACGCTGAGTACCGTGGTGCTCAGTGGTCGGGCTGGTTCGACACAGGGGTCCCCTCCACCGCCCGCATAACCCTTCCCCAGGGTCACTCCAGGCCGCATGAGACGCCGAGTGCGCGTCACTCGGTAGTCGGGCCAGCGGTAAGCGCCGGGGGCACGCAGATAGAGCACACCCGCAGGCGGACAACATCCCATTCCGTCATCGACGGTTGTTGATACATAAGAAATTTTGGGGGTCAAAGTTCGAAAAAGTGGTGTTTTTTCAATTTTTGTGTCATATTTCACAATATTTTTTATAGTAAATTATATGAAATGATGAAAAAAATGGTATCTTTATAAAGTCCATTTAATGACGAGAAAAACAGTGTAAAATATGTGTGGGTTACATAAACGAGTAAGAGGAAAATTTGATGTAAACACTAACAGCGCAGAAACGTAAAAACAGCAGCGGTCACTAAAGGACGGATTTGTGTAAAACCGCCCGGTCACTAAGGGGTTAATATGGTAGTCTTTCTTGAACTCTCATTTTCGATTTTGCGCGCGGATTTCCACGCATACGAGCACGCCTCCGTCTGATTGGACCAGTCACATGGGGTATGTAAACCAATTGGCATGCCTCCCTTTTTTTTTTTTTTGTAGATCACTGGATCGGCATACGTATTGTGTTCAATTGGATCAAACAAAGTTCTGGGGTGTTACAGAAAAAGAAGCAGCGTACTTTCTTTATTTACTGGATGTTCTATGTTGCATTAAGCATCATTCAATTATAGAAGTGTGAAAAACTTTGTAACAAATCGGGTGAATAGTAGGCAATCTGTTAAAGTCCGCCTGTCATGGTATGCAGCGTATAAAAAATATATTATTTATACAGTGTAGTTACATTGTATTTGCCATCTGGCAGCGGAGATAGCCCTTCTTGATTATCAAGGAGGGGTAGGGGTTCCGGATAGATGGTATCAGAAAAGTAATGGTATTAAAAAAGAATTGGTATTAAAATGGATCAGAGGAAAGTTGGGTTATTAAATTCTAATAATACGGAATATATATTAGCCCCAGGTTTCTGACATGATCTGTGGGTGTTAAATACATGCTGGGTGTATGATGAGTGCCCAGGCATATATTTATAGCTGTGTCCATTCTGATCAGTGATAGAGAGAAAGGAGCATCTTCTTGTTGGGGTAGTTCAAGGGAGGGTTGAATACAGCATAATCTAGACATAGGGCGAGTCCGATTATAAGTGTTTTGGAGTGGGCAGTAGGAGTTGGTTTCAGTGGGCGGTCTTGAGTTGGACAACTTGCCCGCCGAAGTTCTCCTAGGGAATGACCTGGGACGTCTGGTCTCCGCCTACGACACAGACGCCACACTACCCGTGACCACCTGCCAGCAGAGCCACCGGACAAACCACGCCACTCCAGCCGGGACCCAGGTGAGACCACAAAGAAAAACCCCCATACCTCAACAAAAACAAACCCCGTCCCCCCGACCCGACCAACCCATAACCTGGGACTCCCCGGCCAACCTCAGACACCAGACCCAGACTGATCCCACTTTAGGAGGGTACCGGGACAAGGCAGGCAAAGACCAGGGAGGGGTTGGGGACGACCGCATAGAGTGGGAATGAGGGCTCCTATACAGATACACCGAGAGGGTGGGCACCAGGAGGAAACAGGGACCCCACAAACAGCTGGTCGTGCCCCAGACCGGAACTTTTAAAACTGGCCCACGACATTCCCCTCGCCGGCCACCTCGGGATAGCCAAGACCCGGAGTCGGTTATCCCAAGCCTTCTTTTGGCCCAGACTCCATGCTGATGTGCGGGAATATTGCCGCACCTGCCCAGTCTGCCAAAAGGTGGGGAAAACCGGGGACCACCCAAAAGCCCCGTTTCAACCCCTACCCATCATCCAGGAACACTTTAGCCGGGTAGCAGTGGATATAATCGGCCCCTTGGCCCGCCCCAGCAAAAAAATACATCCTTACAGTGGTGGACTATGCTACCCGGTACCGAGGCCATTCCCCTGTCTAACATTCAGGCCGATACAATAGCTTACGTCCTCCTGCGGGTGTTCTCCCGGGTGGGGTTCCCCCAGGAAATACTGTCTGATCAGGGTTCCCAGTTTACCGCTGAGCTGACACAGCAGCTCTGGCGCCTCTGTGGTGTCAAGGCCCTCCACAGCGCACCGTACCACCCCCAGATGAACGGGCTGTGCGAGCAGTTTAACGGGACCCTAAAGCAGTTGATCCGGGCCTTCACCCAGGATAGGAAGGACTGGGAAAAATATCTGCCCCATCTGTTATTTGCATATAGAGAGGTGCCCCAGGAATCCACCGGGTTCTCCCCCTTCGAGTTGTTATACGGGCGTAGGGTTAGGGGCCCCTTAGATTTAGTTAGGGCCCAGTGGGAAGGGAGACAGGAGCTTGAAGGACTCCCCGTCCTGAGCTACGTTTTGGAACTACGCGAGCGCCTGAGAGAGCTCACGGGCCTTATCCAGGTGAATATGCAGGCAGCCCAGCAGAAAGCATGGTATGACCAATCCGCCCAAAGCCGCTCCTTCTTCATGGGGCAAAAGGTCCTGGTACTGAAACCACAGCGGCAAAACAAGCTGCAGGCATCCTGGCAGGGCCCTATCAGGTGGTACACCAACTTGGGGATACCACCTATGTGGTTGTCAGCTGCGCCGACACCAGGATCAAGCGGACATTCCACGTCAACATGCTGAAAGCCTACCACGAACCGGCTGAGGCAGTGGCTGCCATCTGAGCTCCGGCCACCAAGGAGGCAGAACAGATCCCCATACCAGAACTCCCTGGGATAAATAGCAAGTCCTCCGGGGTGGAAGATGTTCAGCTAGGGGAGGGGTTGGGACCCCACGAACAGGCCCAAGTTAGGCAGGTACTCCAGGACCGCCAGGAGGTCTTATCCACACTCCCGGGCTATACCCGTCAGACCCTTCACAAAGTAGAAACCCCTGGGCAGAGGCCATTGAGGCAGCCGGCGTACCGGCTCCCGGAGGCAGTCCGAGAACCCATGCGGGCCGAAATCCGGGACATGCTTGAGCTAGGGGTGATTGAACCCTCCGCCAGCCTGTGGGCCTCCCCGGTGGTGCTGGTCCCCAAGAAGGATGGCACCACCTGGTTCTGTGTCGACTATAGGAGGTTGAATGATTGCACCGTCACCGACGCGTACCCCATGCCCCAAGTCGACGAGCTGTTAGACCAGATCTCCCAGGGGCACTTCTTGACCACTATTGATCTGTGTAAGGGGTACTGGCAGATTCCCCTTGAGGAGGAGGCCATCCCCAAGTCGGCCTTCATCACCCTATTCGGCCTGTACCAATTTCGGGTCATGCTGTTCGGGATGAAGAACGCACCGGCTACCTTCCAGCGGTTAATTGATCGCCTCCTCGACGGCCTGCAGGAGTTTGCCTGCGCCTACCTGGACGACATAGCCGTCTATAGCCAGACCTGGGAGGAACACCTCCACCATCTGGGGGTGGTGTTAGATAGGATAAGGGCCGCTAACCTGACCCTGAAGCCTGACAAGTGCCAGATCGGGATGTCCGAGGTACAGTACCTCGGCCACCGGGTGGGGTGTGGGAAGCAGCGACCCGAGCCGGCCAAGATAGAGGCCATCCTAGATTGGCCCACTCCCATAACCAAGACCCAGGTCCTTGCCTTCCTAGGGACCGCCGGGTACTACCGGAAATTCGGCCCCCATTACAGTGACCTCGCCAAACCCCTGACTGACCTGACAAAAAAATCCCTACCCCGCCAAGTCCTGTGGTCCCCGGAGTGTGAGGCGGCATTCCACCAACTCAAAACTGCCCTAACTCAAGCTCCCATCCTGGCGGCACCAAATTATAACAAACGCTTTGTTGTCCACACAGACACCTCCATGTTTGGACTGGGAGCCGTATTGAGCCAAGTGGGCGATGATGGAGGGGAGCATCCGGTGGCTTTTATCAGCCGCAAACTTCTACCCCGGGAAGTGGGGTACGCCGCAGTAGAAAAGGAGTGTTTGGCCCTGGTTTGGGCCCTAAAGAAATTTCAGCCTTACATCTATGGACGCTCCTTCCCCGTGATGACCGACCACAACCCCCTGGTTTGGCTCAACCGAGTGGCAGGAGAGAACGGCAGATTGCTGCGCTGGAACCTGGCATTGCAGCCATTTAATTTCACGATCCAATACCGGCCCAGGGCCCAAAATGGGAATGCCGATGGACTGTCCCGGCAAACGGCCCTGGAGCCCTGACTCACCTTGCTCCGACCTCCCAAAGTCGACCCGTTTGGGTCCAACTGTGTCTGTCGGACTCTTTTTGGGGGGAAAGTAATGTCATGGAGCTGATGTAACGCTCCATGCTTCAAACCCCAAGAGCCTTTATGTTCAATCTATATCGTTTGTTTTTAAATCTATATTACATCGTTTGGTTTAAGTTTAAATTAGTTTAGTGTAAAATGGCGTAACTTTCATTTTAAATACTTATATTCCTGTAGGTAAATGTGTTTCCGTATAGCCATTAAACAAGCTTTACTGCTGTGTAATTTATGCAACAGGGCTTTCCCCCTTATCTGGCTGCATGTTTAATTCAAGGGATCTGTGATAGGGTTTGTCTTTAATCTGATGTGTTAGAGCAATGGATTATGCAAATGTTGTGTGAGCTAAAGAATATAAAGAATGTTTATTGTAATTAGCATATTGGTAGGACGAGGTGCGTTATTTATGCAAATTATGACTGTTGGATTTCAGCATAAATGGTGGTGTTTTTGTTCATTAAAAGGTCAGAGAACTCTCAGAGCTCAGAAAGAGAATCCTGTTTTAAAACATACAGCCGCGTCTGGTGTTTTATTTCAAACTACGCTACACTCCACACTCAACCTCAGAAGGCAGGGAGCGGCCTTCTGGAAATTCCTAACGGCTCCAGGGCAGAGGAACAGAAGCAGGTGGGTCAAGCTGCTCGAGGCGCTGAGGACAGCGCTCCCAGTAGCCGGGTTTACCGCAACGAAAAGGTGTCTGGAGAGTCAGGACAGGCAGAAGAGAACGGTTCCGTCACAGCACACCTTAACGCTCACCCCATAGCGCACCTTAACGCTCACCCCATAGCGCACCTTAACGCTCACCCCATAGCGCACCTTAACGCTCACCCCATAGCGCACCTTAACGCTCACCCCATAGCGCACCTTAACGCTCACCCCATAGCGCACCTTAACGCTCACCCCATAGCGCACATTGTAGAATCGCAGCGCTTACATGTGGTGCACACGGTGAGGAGCGCGAGGCACTTCTAATCCCCGGCTCAGACACAGCAAATATGGACAACGGGTTTCACCGCAAGCTCCAGAAATGTTTATTAGAGCAGCACCGCGCTGGAGACTCAAACCTGCCCTCTCCAGCGCCCCCACACGCTTACACCCTGAACCTCGAGTCTGGAGGGCGCAGATCTTTCCCAGAAACCAATGACTTCACACACTGGGTTCTTCTCCAGGTGGCATCAGAGGAGCATAATGACATGAGAGACAGGAAATGATTGGCTTATCCAAGCTGTTAAAGGAGGAGTGGAGGAGTCTCCTGGCGGCACGCGATGATCACAGGAATGGATCCTAGGTGTGGGGATGCGTGGAAACGCTCAGCCTGGCAGAACCAGCCACCTTAATTTCTGTTTAACGTTATACTGACTTGCCCGAGATCCAAAAACACTGGTACAGCTCGGCGGAGGCCGTTAAGGACCCGGCTTAAAAGGGTTAACCGAGGCTCCCGTTCTGCCTCATCTCAGACTTCTCCCCCTCCATTCACAGACCCCCTGCTGTTTTGGATCCCACTCTTTTTTAGGACCTCCTAGAGATGAGCAGTATCTGCTCCGGAATGTTCTTTGTGGGAAACGCATTGTAACCCGCCTCTTTACCCAATTGGAAAATGAGCTGATCATGTGCGACCCCCCCATCATCAGAAAGAGTAACACGTACCAGTATGTGTGTGAGGGTTGCGTCGTCTTGGCGAGCTCAGGATAAAGGCCGCAGCAGCAGATTACACGAGTACTCGTACAGGTAAATGATCACTTCTTCGTCTCCCAGGATTCCCAAGGAGAAATCCATTGCACGCACCCAACCAACCAAATCGAGCCCTCGCTCAGCCCACCCAGACTCCGGCACCAACACCAAAACCCAATGGCAAACTGGTCCAGAATCAGGAAGAAGCCAGGTCTTCTAGGTCTGTCATTCCAGAGAGCTGCCCGCCACGCCAGGAGGCAGAAGACATTTGCAGAGGGTGAAAGATCATTTCGGTGGTGACTCAGCCAGGATATGCAGGATTTTGGAGGTTTGTACAGTTTACGCTCAGTCCAAGTCATCACCCGCCACACAACGTGGCTTCCACCGGCCTTTGCCCGCTCCTGATGGGCCACGGCCCGGCACCTCAAAATCAACTGTATTGTGGATCTTCCACACAGGCCCCCAATACAGGACAAAGGGGAGTCCCCCCCCCCCATTACAGACACGTTCTCAGAATGTGCACAAAATGATACATTTATTGAAAGTTTATTTATACAAAAGAAGGGGTTATGTACACAGTACTGTGTTTAACTTCCACAACTTCCCCCGGGACGAGGATCCCTGGAAAAGATCATATAATAAAATACACACAAGCACAACAAAAAGAAACCCGATAAATGAGAGCCGGAGATAGGGGTGACACCGGCTCAACCCACCCATCCCCCTCCCTGAGGAGCGTCGCTGCATCTCCCGCCAGCATTACCACGCGGTGACCCGGTGGCAGCAGGTCCGGTACCGATGGAATTCATTGGGGGCCAGAAGACTTTTACTGCTTCTCCGTGACATTGCAGCCATAAAGGAGACGTTGGCCGCCGGGCGACCTGACTGGTGGAAACAGGGGAGCCGCGAGTCTCACTGAAACATGAATTCACCTGCTGTCGCGCTGGGTAACACTTTGCCTGCCGGTGAAGACACCCCCTACTCTTATCAGGCGGCGGTCAGAGCCGGCGCACGGCCCGGACCCCTTTCCAAACCCCTCACATTTTGGCTACAAAAAATAAAATAAAAAAAATATCACTTTATAATCCTGAAACCCTGAGGCGGATCCTGGACCGGAAACACCAACCTTTGGCCAAAACAAACGCTTTGATGGGGAGAGCCTGCTCTGACATCACATCCCTCCACAGGCGAGGTGTAACCGCGACACCGCCCAACTGTATAACCGTTATACCCTTGGCATTTCTTGGGCAGAGCTGGTAAAACGGACACACGAACTCCGACGGGTGCCGCTGGTGAAGCCACAGCCTCTGCTCTGAGGGATTCTGGGGTATGCTGTGGGTGGTATATCCAATATTTATGCCGGCCATGAGGGACGCTGGGGGGTAGGCCAGGGGGGAGGGTTATGCCGGCCATGAGGGACGCTGGGGGGTGGGGGTAGGCCAGGGGGGGGTTAGGTTGGCCAGGTGGGGGTTATGCCGGCCATGAGGGGTGCCGGTGGATTTATAAACCTTTTGTCAGTTTAACCCGTATAGCCGCGCGCTCGCTCCAGCCGGCCTCTGATCACATGCCATGAGCTCACACGCACAAGGTAACCCCCACTGTCACGCACAGGTTGTACACGTGCGACACGACCAACATTCAATCATGAATAAATTTACATGGTGCACTGCCGGTACCGGCTGAGGACTCGTGAGTTTAGGAAATACTGGAAGCCACAGGAGCGGCTGTAGAAACGCTGCCAGGTCCCGATATCTGGATCACAGGTCACAGAGCGCTAAGCGCGGCCGCAATGTTTGTATTTTAATTTGCATCACATTAAAAAGGTCGCGGCCTGCAGCACCACCGTCACCGCGGCAATAATGATGGACGCCACGGGCTGGCAGCGACACAGCCAAGCAGACGCTTAATGCCCGTAGACAAGAAGAAGAAAAAAAAAAACTCCATGAATGGACGGGCCCTCTCCATGACCCGGCTCTGCGTTGGTGGTCTCAGATCTCAGGCGCGTTCAGGTTGGCCGCGGCTGGCGCGGTGACACTTTGGAGCGAGGCCGGTCACTGAACGCCTGGCAGCTCCTGGCTAAACCTGTATGGACTTCCTGATTCAGTCAGGAGCCAATCAACTTCCAGCATCGCGCTGCACTATGGCTCTGCTGCTGAATGGGAGGTTGCAGCTCCGCGCTCCGCTCTGATTTGCTACAATCGCAGCCACTGAGTGACTGAGCGCGGACAGCCTAGGGGTACTGATACCCGGCGGGTAATGGGTACTAGTGACCATAATGCCTAGTCCCTGGTTTTGAGTGGTGAGAGCGGCATCACAGGTGCTGGCATGGGGAGAGTAAGAGGCCACGGCGGAAGTGGGAGGGTCAGAGGGCGCGGGGGGAGAGAGTCAGAGGGCGCGGGGGGAGAGAGTCAGAGGGCGCGGAGGGAGAGAGTCAGAGGGCGCGGGGGGAGAGAGTCAGAGGGCGCGGGGGAGAGAGTCAGAGGGCGCGGGGGGAGAGAGTCAGAGGGCGCGGGGGGAGAGAGTGGGGGGGGGGGAAGAGTCAGAAGGTCGCGGCTCCAGGAAGGCACTCGTTCATTTAGCAGCAACTCCTTCTCTTACTGAATGTGGACATGAGGGACCCCCAAGCCACAGCTGACAGCCCACCGGGAAAACACATTGTGCATTCTGGGAACTGAAAACAAGGAGGGGAACGATAGTGGGGAAAAAAGCATGTGACCTAGCTCTGTGGAGTGTCAGCTCTGCTGCCAAAACCAGGACCTGAGAGTGTTGGGACTAAAACAAAACAGACCCCCCCCCCCCCCCAATAACAAAACCCCCACAGATTTGTTCATGTGCTTCGTCCCCTGGAATCATCCGATGCCGGTAAATCCGCCCCCTCCGGCCCCGGACACTGTATAATGTCAGATTCTGGGGATTGGCGGAGCACAGGGTTCCCTCTAATCAGCCATTCCCCGTCCACATCCTGCCGGGCCGCAACAGAACCAGACAAAGAAATACCGGCAGAGCAGCCGCTCCTCGAAGAAGGTGGAGCCTGGTGAGGAGGTGGAGCCCAGCAATGAAGAGGCGGAGCCTGGACAAAAACACTGCAGACTTTACAAAAATAGAGAAATCTGTGTCGGGCTTCCAGCCCATCAGGTGCCCCCCCCGCCACCCTCTCGCCCCGGAGACGTCAGGTACTCGGGCCCCGTTACTCAGGGAGGCAAAAATAAAATCTGAGTCCTGCACCGTTCTCTCCACGCGTCGGAAACCGGGAAGAAACAAACTGTGAAAAGGCATCAATAAATAAGTGGTAGAGTTTGTAAAGTTGGGGGCGCCGGCCCAGCCCTGTGCCGGGGGGGGGGGGGGGGCGCCAGCCCTGTGCCGGGGGGGGGGGGCACAACTGCCGCTTCAGTCATTTTTACTGCTGTGCGTAGCGTCCAGATTAACCACCTGCAGCTCTGTGAGATTACTGCCCCCACCGCTCTGCTGCCCGATGACAGCCATCTGCGAAGGAGGAGAGCGGCATGAAACGCAGCACCAAGACACTCCCACCACGGGGCACCCCCTCCCGCCATCATCCCGGGGCAACCCCTCCCGCCATTATCCCGGGGCAACCCCTCCCGCCATTATCCCGGGGCAACCCCTCCCGCCATTATCCCGGGGCACCCCCTCCCGCCATTATCCCGGGGCAACCCCTCCCGCCATTATCCCGGGGCAACCCCTCCCGCCATCATCCCGGGGCACCCCCTCCCGCCATCATCCCGGGGCACCCCCTCCCGCCATTATCCCGGGGCAACCCCTCCCGCCATTATCCCGGGGCACCCCCTCCCGCCATTATCCCGGGGCACCCCCTCCCGCCATTATCCCGGGGCACCCCCTCCCGCCATTATCCCGGGGCACCCCCTCCCGCCATTATCCCGGGGCAACCCCTCCCGCCATTATCCCGGGGCAACCCCTCCCGCCACCCCTCCCGCCATTATCCCGGGGCAACCCCTCCCGCCATTATCCCGGGGCAACCCCTCCCGCCATTATCCCGGGGCAATGTGAGCCCCCCTGCCCTCTGCCAATAGAGCGGCATGAAACGCAGCACCAAGACACTCCTGCCATCACCCCGGGGCACCGCGCTCTCCAGTGGCCGGGACGCTTCCCATTTACCTGGTGCAGTTGCACGGCTGAGACGGGAATCTGGACGGTGCCGGACGGAGCGGTGAGGAACACTTGCTGCACAGCTCCTGCAGGAAGGCAGACAGTTACTGCAAGCGCTGCGCGACACGAAGCGAAATGATCGAGCAGACCCTGCACTTACCCTGATCCTGGGAGTGCGACACCTGCATGGAGGAAGCCGAGGAGAAGGCGTTGAGCACGGTGAGACTGCCGTCCGTCAAACCCTGGGCGGGAGCGTACATCACCGCGTGCGGGCTGGGGTACATCATGTGCCCGCTGACTGTGGTAGGCACCGGCGAGGTCATTATGGCAGCGGGTAACGTTACTGAACAGAGAATTGCCACAGAATCAGCATTACTGCGCGACCTAAACAAGCCGCAGAGCGCCGCGCACCGCGCGCACCCCCTCCCTCTGTTTACCGGTTCCACTGGAACATGTCTGAACCAGCTCCGAGCTGCTGTCACTGGACGGAGACATCTGATTGGCTGGATGAACTTGGATGGCTTGAACTTGCTGTGTTACAGCTCCCCCTGCTGGCGAGAAGGAGGCAGACGGGACAGGTGGGATCGCCGGGATATGGCACATGCCGCACACACCGAGCTCTGGCTCGGCCGCTGTTTGGATCGTTTTGGAAGCTCAGGTGAAGATCACGCATTTGGGGCCCGGGTTGGTGGGGAGCCCTGGCGTTGGGGGGGGGGGCTGTATTTCGCTGCTGTGAGGGGTAAAACAGAAACACGAAGCCGCTCCAAGCAAACCTCGAAACCGAGACTGACACCTGCGGCCGGTGAGGAGAATAAGAGGGGGGGGGGGTCCTTACCAGACATGAGCGTGAAGCCAGGGGGCAGCTGCATCAGCCCAGCCGAGCTCATGGCATTGCCCTCGGTCTTGAGTACCGTCCCGTTGGCGCTGGTGACAGGCGCCAGGTAGTTGGTGATGGGGAAGGAGTGCCCGCTGCTGACCTGCATGGACGTGGAGGTGGTGGGTGCCGTCTGGATGCTAGAGGTCCCGGGAAGGTTAGTGACGGTGAATGCAGGTTTCAGAACGTCCTGAAACGGGAGACGGAGATTAATACCCGAGCCCAAGAGCTGACACTCTGCACATAAACCAGACCAGCTGGGCATGCTGGGAGGTGCTGTGCGCAGACACTGTGGGGGGGGGGTAACGCGGGGTGCCGCGTACAGACACATGGGGGGGGGGAAGAGAGAGACGCGTGCAGACACTGGGGGGGGGGGGAACGCGGGGTGCCGCGTACAGACACATGGGGGGTGGGGGGGAGAGAGACGCGTGCAGACACTGGGGGGGGGGACGCGGGGTGCCACGTACAGACACTGGGGGGGATGCGGGGTGCCACGTACAGACACTGGGGGGGATGCGGGGTGCCACGTACAGACACTGGGGGGGATGCGGGGTGCCGCACAGAGACACTGGGGGGGACACGGGGTGCCGCACGGAGACACTGGGGCGGGGGACGCGGGGTGCCGCACAGAGACACTGGGGGGGACGCGGGGTGCTGCACGCAGACACTGGGGCGGGGGACGCGGGGTGCTGGGGGAAGCCTCCATGCTCCATGTTTGTCCTCAGACCCTCCCCCCCCTCCCCATACACAGACAGCTGCATCTTATAAGGAATGCGCCCCCCTCCCCTCCCCCGGCCGCGCTGGGAAACCTCTCCTTATAAGGCGCTGGAAGCACAGGCAGAATTTTATCAATGAGAAGCGACTCAGCTGTGACCGACACCTGTCCTGCCCGTCACCACGGCGACCCCCGCGCAGGACAATATCCCCCCCCCGCGAGTACATATCTTATCCTGAACGCGAACAAAAGCCCCAATAAATGACAATACACCCTGAAACACCAGCAGGAAGCCCCCCCCGTCACCTTGGTCTCGCCGCTGCTGTCGGATTCGGACACCTGGTAGGTGAGGTCGGTCTCCTCGAAGCCGGTGGCGCTCATCCGCTGGTCAGTGGACGGGTCAGACCGCGGAGGCGAGTCCGGAGAGTTCAGACAGGTCTGGATCAGCGCTTTCCCTGTCTCGCTGGTGATCATCGGCTGCAGCTTCCGCGTGGCAAACGTGTAAACATGCCCCGTTTCACTGGCCACCAGCAGCAGCACCTGCGTCCCGGTCAGCGTGGACAGCTCGTAGGCCTGAGGGACGGACGGACGGACAGGGTGAGGAGGGCAAGAGACAGGCGCGAGTGATTTGCGCCCGGTTGCATCACCTCCCCTTTCACATGCTTTAGTGTAAAGTACAGAAATCCCAGGCTCCTTCTATCACTCTGTAACCTGGTATCAATACAAATACAGCCTCTGCACAATGTCCCTCAATCTGCAGCGCAGCCAGCCGCTCCCACCACCCGGGGTCTGCAGCGCAGCCAGCCGCTCCCACCACACGGGGTCTGCAGCGCAGCCAGCCGCTCCCACCACCCGGGGTCTGCCAGCGCAGCCAGCCGCTCCCACCACCCGGGGTCTGCAGCGCAGCCAGCCGCTCCCACCACCCGGGGTCTGCAGCGCAGCCAGCCGCTCCCACCACCCGGGGTCTGCAGCGCAGCCAGCCGCTCCCACCACCCGGGGTCTGCAGCGCAGCCAGCCGCTCCCACCACCCGGGGTCTGCAGCGCAGCCAGCCGCTCCCACCACCCGGGGTCTGCAGCGCAGCCAGCCGCTCCCACCACCCGGGGTCTGCAGCGCAGCCAGCCGCTCCCACCACCCGGGGTCTGCAGCGCAGCCAGCCGCTCCCACCACCCGGGGTCTGCAGCGCAGCCAGCCGCTCCCACCACCCGGGGTCTGCAGCGCAGCCAGCCGCTCCCACCACCCGGGGTCTGCAGCGCAGCCAGCCGCTCCCACCCCCGGGGTCTGCAGCGCAGCCAGCCGCTCCCACCACCCGGGTCTGCAGCGCAGCCAGCCGCTCCCACCACCCGGGGTCTGCAGCGCAGCCAGCCGCTCCCACCACCCGGGGTCTGCAGCGCAGCCAGCCGCTCCCACAACCGGGGTCTGCAGCGCAGCCAGCCGCTCCCACCACCCGGGGTCTGCAGCGCAGCCAGCCGCTCCCACCACCCGGGGTCTGCAGCGCAGCCAGCCGCTCCCACACCCGGGTGTCTGCAGCGCAGCCAGCCGCTCCCACCACCCGGGGTCTGCAGCGCAGCCAGCCGCTCCACCACCCGGGGTCTGCAGCCAGCCAGCCGCTCCCACCACCCGGGGTCTGCAGCGCAGCCAGCCGCTCCCACCACCCGGGGTCTGCAGCGCAGCCAGCCGCTCCCACCACCCGGGGTCTGCAGCGCAGCCAGCCGCTCCCACCACCCGGGGTCTGCAGCGCAGCCAGCCGCTCCCACCACCCGGGGTCTGCAGTGCAGCGACACAGCGTCGGTTTGCTTTCAGGATCTGCACTTCTCCCTGTGAATCAAGGGAGGTGACAGGACATCCCAACCAAGGAGATGGGCAGCTGCTGGGGATACAGGCATGTGTGAACATAGCACACATTACTGAATCACAGCCATAAAACTCACAGTAATGTGCGGGGTGTATGAGCGTATCACAGAGCTCCACAGCAATAAAACTCACAGTAATGTGCGGGGTGTATGAGCGTGTCACAGAGCTCCACAGCAATAAAACTTGCAGTAATGCTGCGCTCTTGCCACGTCCTTTAAGGGCGACATAATTGTATTGAAGCTTATAGCGGTCCCCTATAACGCCCCAGGAGAGTATGTCTAGTTACACGTACTGATAAAAGGCACCAACAAGCTCTGTACAATGGTGGAGACAGAATAACCAATACACTTTTTTCTGAGAAAGTATTTTACCAGGAAGGATACATTGAGATTTCTCTGGTTTTCAGTATGTTCTGGGTGGCGAGTCTGTACCGTTAGTGAGAGCAGGGGGGGGGGGGAAAGCGAGCAGGGCAAGAGCAAGGGGGGGAAGAGAGCAGGGCAAGGGGGAGGGAAAGAGAGCAGGGCAGGGGGAGAGAGAGCAGGGCAGGGGGAGAGAGAGCAGGGCAGGGGGAGAGAGAGCAGGGCAGGGGGAGAGAGAGAGCAGGGCAGGGGGAGAGAAGAGAGCAGGGCAGGGGGGGGAGAGAGAGCAGGGCAGGGGGGGAGAGAGCAGGGCAGGGCGGGGGGAGAGAGAGAGCAGGGCAGGGGGGGAGAGAGAGCAGGGCAGGGGGGAGAGAGAGCAGGCAGGGGGGAGAGAGAGAGCACGGGGGGAAGAGAGAGAGCACGGGGGGGGGAGAGAGAGCAGGGCGGGGGGGAGAGAGAGAGCACGGGGGGAGAGAGAGAGCAGGGCAGGGGGGGGAGAGAGAGCAGGGCAGGGGGGGGAGAGAGAGCAGGGCAGGGGGGGGAGAGAGAGCAGGGCAGGGGGGAGAGAGAGAGCAGGGCAGGGCGGGGGGAGAGAGAGAGCAGGGCAGGGGGGGAGAGAGAGCAGGGCAGGGGGAGAGAGAGAGCAGGGCGGGGGGGAGAGAGAGAGAGCAGGGCAGGGCGGGGGGAGAGAGAGCAGGGCAGGGCGGGGGGAGAGAGAGAGCAGGGCGGGGGGGAGAGAGAGCAGGGCAGGGGGGAGAGAGAGAGCAGGGCAGGGGGGAGAGAGAGCAGGGCAGGGGGGAGAGAGAGAGCAGGGCGGGGGGGAGAGAGAGAGCAGGGTGGGGGGGAGAGAGAGCAGGGCGGGGGGAGAGAGAGAGAGCAGGCAGGGGGGAGAGAGAGAGCAGGGCGGCGGGGGGAGAGAGAGAGAGAGCAGGGCGGGGGGGAGAGCAGGGCAGGGTGGGGGGGAGCAGGGCAGGGGGGGGAGAGAGAGCAGGGCAGGGGGGGGAGAGAGAGAGAGCAGGGCGGGGGGGAGAGAGCAGGGCAGGGAGCAGTAACTTCTAAAGAGATGCTGTGTTTTTTCTTTTATTAGATTATGGTTTCAAGATAGTTAGGAGCGCCGGATGTGCACGGGTAGGAGCGCCGGATGTGCACGGGTAGGAGCGCCGGATGTGCACGGGTAGGAGCGCCGGATGTGCACGGGTAGGAGCGCCGGATGTGCACGGGTAGGAGCGCCGGATGTGCATCGGTAGGTTTTCTTTGGAATCACTATGGCAGGTGATTCACAAAAGCCAAGTGCGGTGTTGGCTTCTTTATGCCGGAATAAAATCCCTCCCATTTGCACAAACTTCAAGTCGGCAGCTGTTCCTTCCCTAGAGGACCGTGTTGCTCGGCTGGAACCAAAGATCCCGAGCGGTTGAGATATATATAATATATTTTATTCCACTGGGTACAGCACTCACAAATAAACCAACCTCTTGCCCCGTGTGAGAAATCTGGGTAAGTATTCATCCATATGAGATGCAGGAGGATAAAAGTCTCTTTATTGGGCGACATATAAATCCCATGTGTCGGTGCTGACTGACCTCGATATAGGCCGATTCGGAGCCGACACATCGGATTTATATGTCACCCAATAAAGAGACTTTTATTGTCCAAAAGGCGCATCTCAGATCGTTTATGGAGAATATAAGCAGTACTGTGCAAAAGTTTTAGGCAGGTGTGAGAAAATGCTGTAAACACAGAATGCTTTGAGAAATGGAAGTGTTCGACGTGTTTGAAGGAGTTCGGCTGGTAGCTCAGATCTCCTGTGGATGTCGGCTTCTGGCTCTTCATGTAATCCCAGACACACTCGATGATGTTGAGATCAGGGCTCTGTGTGGACCATCACTTCCAGTACTACTACTACTTCTTTACGCTGAAGATAGTTCTTAATGACTTTGTATGTTTGGGGTCGTTGTCCTGATGCAGAATAAATTTGGGGCCAATCATACACCTCCCTGATGGTATTGCATGATGGGTAAGTAAGTATCTGCCTGTATTTCTCAGCATTGAGAACACCATTAATCCTGACCAAATCTCCAACTCCAGAAATGCAGCCCCAAACGTTCAAGGAACCTCCACCATGCTTCACTGTTGCCTGCAGACACGCATAATTGTACCGCTCTCCAGCCCTTCCACCAACAAACTGCCTTCTGCTACAGCCAAATATTTCACATTTTGACTCATTTTTCTGCACCCCATTTCCTATGTTTTCGTGCATACTTGAGTCGCTTGGCCTTGTTCCCACGTCGGAGGTATGGCTTTTTGGCTGCAACTCTTCCATGAAGACCACTTCTGGCCAGACTTCTCCGGACAGTAGATGGGTGTACCTGGGTCCCACTGGTTTCTGCCAGTTCTGAGCTGATGGCACTGCTGGACATCTGATTTCGAAGGGCAATAAGCTTGATGTGTCTTTCATCTGCTGCACTAAGTTTCCTTGGCCGACCACTGCGTCTACGATCCTCAACGTTGCCCGTTTCTTTGTGCTTCTTCAGAAGAGCTTGACCAGTACATCTTGAAACCCCAGTCTGCTTTGAAATCTTTGTCTGGGAGAGACCTTGTTGATGCAGTATAACTGCCTTGTGTCTTGTTGCTGTGCTCAATCTTGCAATGACATGAAACGGTCTTTCACAACCTCACCTTGGTAGCAGAGTTTGGCTGTTCCTCACCCAGTTTTAAGCCTCCTACACAGCTGTTTGTTACAGTTCATGACTGGATTTCAACCTACAGTGGCAATAAAAAGTATGTGAACCCTTGGGGATTACGTGCAGTTTTGCATGAAATCGGTCATAAAATGTGCTCTGATCTTCAGCTAAAGACTTACAGAAATCTCTGGCAGATGCTAACATTTTTGTTGACACATCTACAATAAGGAAAACATTAAACAAGAATGGAGTACATGGGAGGACACCACGGAGGAAGCCATTGCTGTCCAAAAAGAATATTGCAGCACGTTTGAAGTTTGTAAAAGAGCACCTGGATGTTCCACAGCACTACTGGCAAAATATTCTGTGGACAGATGAAACCAAAATTGAGTTGTTTGGAAAAAACACACAACACTATGTGTGGAGAAAAAAGGCACAGCACACCAACATCAAAACCTCATCCCCACTGTAAAACATGGCGGAGGGAGCATCGTGGTTTGGGGCTGCTTTGCTGCCTCAGGGCCTGGACGGATTGTTGTCATTGATAGAAAAATGAATTCGAGTTTATCAAGACATTTTACAGGAAAACGTAAGACCATCTGTCCGCCAACTGAAGCTCCGCAGAGGATGGGTGATACAACAGGACAATGACCCAAAGCATACAAGTAATTCAACAAAAGAATGGCTTCAACAAAACAAAATACGCCTTCTGGAGTGGCCCAGTCAGAGTCCTGACCTCAACCTGATTGAAATGCTGTGGCATGACCTTAAGAGAGCGGTTCACACCAGACATCCCAAGAATATTGCTACACTGAAACAGTTTTGTGAAGAGGAGTGGTCCAAAATTACTCCAGATCGTTGTGCAGGTCTGATCTGCAACTACAGGAAACGTTTGGTTGAGGTTATTGCTGCCAAAGGAGGGTCAACCAGTTATTAAGTCCAAAGGTTCACATACTTTTTCCACCCTGCACTGTGAATCTTTACATGTTCTGTTCAATGAAAACATATGTTTGTGTTGTATTATTTTAAGCAGACTGTGTTTTTCAAATTCACATACTTTTTCTTGCCACTGTACGTGTGACATTGATGATCATTAGCACCTGTTTGGTAGAATTGATTGATCATACACCTGACTATAAATCCTAGAAAATCACTGACTTTGTGCAAGTGAACCTACGAGAATTGATGCTGGTTTGACGGTAAAAAAGGTAGTAACACCAAATATTGATTTGATTTATATTAGGGCTGTGCAATTAATCGGAAAAAGAAAAAAAATATTAATTGTGATTTAAGCACATGCGATTTCATCTATTGATTTTAGGGCTGCAGAAATTAACAGGTTCGGCTCCCTCTAAGTTTCCGGCGGCATGGAGCTTTGGGCGCTCACAGGGGGAACCACGTGTACAGCTGCGTTCTCGCGGCTCGTCACCTGGTTCCCCCAGGCAAGCACCCAAGCTCCACGCCGCCGGAAGCTCACAGGGAGCCAAACACACGGCGCAAAGAGGTGAGCTGGGGCAGTATCCATGTGCTGAATACATTTAGAATGTGTGTAGCCTTTTTGAAAAAGCAAAAACAATTGCCTAAATCGCAATAGTCATTCCAAAAAAAAAAAAAAAATATATATATATATTATTTTGTCCATATTGCACAGCCCTAATTTAGATTCTTCTTTTGTTCGCTCACTTTGCATGTTGAAAATTGACAAATGTAAACAATCATTAGATTTCAGAAAGCATTATATGTTTACAGCATTTTTTCACACCTGCCTAAAACTTTTGCACAGTAACACACACACACACGGGATGCATCGATCCCACTTTAAGACCGAGTACCGACACTTTTATTTTATGTCATGCAACGCTTTTCAATAAGAACAGACCTCATATAAAAATGTCCCCAGCTCACATGGATATGCCCCCAGCTCGAACGCTGGCCGGGTGCATGAAAAGCACGCGGCCAGCGTTCCCTCCGGCGGCAGCGATACTCACCCGTCTGAAGGTCCGGTCGCGCTGCTGTGATGCGATCACGTGACTGCCGGGCGCATCTGTGACACTGCCTTCAGCCGAGAGGCAGCGTCACAGATGCGTTCACGTGACGGCCGGGCGCATCACAGCAGCGCGACCGGACCTTCAGACGGGTGAGTATCGCTGCCGCCGGAGGGTACACTGGCCGCGTGCTTTTCAGGCATGCGGCCAGCTACCCCAGCCCTGCGGATACCGGCAAGCCGGCCCAGTGCTGGCTTCTGGTATCGGGCCATTTGCACGAGTACCAAGAGTACCAAGTACTCGTGCAAACAGCAGTATCGGCATCGGTGCATCCCTAATACATAAAACACACACAGAACAGTAAGAGAGGAGACCCTGCTCCAGAGCTTACAATCTAAGGGGGGGGGGTGAAACACTAGGTGAGGGAAAATATTGAACCTGAAGTAGCGGTGGTGCATGTGGGTGGGAAGACGGTGCATGAAATGACCAGCAGGGGATTATGGAGTGGGCACGTTGGTTGCTGGTATCCATGTCTCTCTCTCGGTTTGGGGCTCATTCTATCAGGGCGACTGTCGCCTTTAAAGCTTTTGTTTTGGGATGTAATTTAGAGGACATAATGAAAGCGTTGGACTGGTCTAGGCATCTACTTTCCAGACCTTTTGCGTCAAACCTATTGCCCATTGCTCTCAGGCGTCACTGCGTTGAACATGCGAAGATGAGCCACGAGGTCCGGTTTCAAAATGTCCAAATATTTCTATCCTATTGATGGAAAGTTTGGATTTTAATAAGGACTCTGAGGCGAGTATTTCCCGCTGTTCCCATCCAGTTGTGAGACTTTGTTACATTATTTGACCTGTTTGGTTCCCTGGATTTCGTCGCCGGTTGGGGTCTTTTATGTATTCCCTGCTGTTATTTGGATCTGTTCATGTTTCGGATGCCCTTGATGGGAGATTCCTTTTGGGCTCGTCACCAATTTCTCCTTTATGTTAGGTGCTTGCTTTTCAGCGTCCTCAGCGTTACATTGGTCCAAGACGGTGATCGCTGTTGTCCTGGTTCTGCTCTCCCATCAGTTTGTTCCGGTTTACAGTTTCCCGGACTGTTCGTCGCCTGCAGAAAGAGTTGCCTCCCTTCCTCTGCCATTTTAATGGACTGGGAAGGGGATGTGTGACAGAAACGCTCTTGTCCGTCTGTCCTGCTCTCCAGGCACCCTCCTTTATGCAGATCGGCCCAGCTGCTGAGTTGCTCGGCACCTCGAGCAGCCTGATCTCCTGCCCTTGATCTGCTGGATTAGATCCGGTGTTTAGCCTGGTTTTTCAGATCCAGTAAGTTGCCATGAGCCACTGGTTGGGAGCCGATGAGCAGCCAGCTGAGGAAGACACTGGTATTATACCAACAGGTAAAACACGTTCTGGCTATGGTTTGTTTTCTTTTAGATTTAATAAACTTGGATTACATCTGCTATTTTATCGATTTGATTTTCTTGGACGTTGTACCCCACAAACAACATCTGGGCGCACTACCTTCTGACCTAGGTTAGGTCCCACATATTGTGAGTATATTTTCTCCATTACGTTGCATCTGCAGGATGTGCTATGGCCTCCACCTTAACAAGCCGGTTAACAACCCAGAGGTATATCATCCAGAGCCAGGAGGGCTCTGTTCCATGTGAGTGCTATCATATTTGGGCTTTTTTAAAAACACACCTCATGGGTCGCACTATGATGGGTTTCTGCTTTCTTGAGGTTATTTGAAAAGGAAAAGATCCCTTTTTGAACATCTTGGATATCTACCCCCACAATTGAAAAACAGGAACATTGTGATTGCTGCACCATTTTTGTTGTCTTTTTCAGATAAGTATGGGATGGCCGCTCCGTGCCTTCTGAGGTTGATGGAGGATACACTGAATGAAAAACCAGGCAGGCTGTGTGTTCAAACAGGATCAACTGATCTGCTTTATTGAGACACACACACTTTTTATGGTGACAAACTTCCCGCACATCCCAACAGTTCCCATTGGCTAGTTTCAAGACCACTGCAGGCTCATTCTGGTCCTCCTCAGGTTCTTACGCAAGTATATCAGGTTTATGGAGATGCGCGAGTTCGTCAGGCTTGAAATGGCAGTCAGATATTAATCCTCTCAGTCAACAGATAACCAGGTGAAGCACACAAACTCGCAATCAGTTATCACACACCATTTACATAATCTAGTGGGACAGTGTTTGCATGACAGGGCTGACTCACAACTCCTCAAACATGCAGCACATAAACAGTCATAGCATTCTTGCATAATCACAGATTACACAACCAGTCTGCACAATAAAACATTGTAAAAGGAAGGGAAGAGAATGGGTTCTAAAAGAGGGAAGACACAAAAGGGAATAAAGTCCGTCTGTCCCTTCAAGCAGGGGAGCGCCATGTCAGGTCCATGACAGGATGGCTTTGGGAGGGGTACCCCTTTGGGGGACTGAGGTAATGGTTTTTCAGTTTACTTGCGTCTGTCTCGCGTACTCGCATGCGAGTCCTTATTAAAATCCAGACATTCCGGGGGGCGGAGCTAGCGCCCAACCAAGATGGCCGCGTGATCCCGGAGCTCCCGCACACCTAGCACCAAAGCCTCTGGTTTGAGCACCCCTGAGCCGATTTTTTCTTTCCTAAAAGCCTCTTATAGCTCCAGCAGCATGCCAGCCTCCAAACCGCTGAAAAAAACGCGGCCGCCGGACCCATCCGTAGCCCAGCATTTCGTCCCAGCTAAAAAGCAGGCCGAAGCCTTCCAAGATGGCGGCCACGGTGAAACGCTGTACCCGGAGGAAGAGTTATCCTCCTCAGCGGACTTAACGGCTCCGGCCTCGCGGGGAGACGTGGAACGCCTCTTCATCAAGATGTCCCAGATGCAGACCTTTCTGGCGGGTGAGGTGGCGAATTGGGGACAAACTGCGGGGAGAGATTGATTCGCTGGGCGCACGCACGGCTGAACTGGAGGACCAGGCCGCAGAGCTAACACAGGCCCATAACGACTTAGCGGAGGCACCGGGGACCTAGCTAAAAGAGTCTTATTCTTGGAATCCAAGATGGAGGACCTGTCTAATCGTTCCAGGAGAAATAATATCAGGCTGAGAGGTCTCCCAGAAACTGTGTCACCTAAAGATCTCAATGGGACGGTGCTGGGTATACTACGTCGCCTTGCACCGGATATACCGGAAGCTCAGCTGCTAATGGATCGGATTCATAGAGCTCAGAGACCCCGAATATTTCGTCTCTTATTCCACGCGACGTGATATTCCGCATGCATTACTTCACGGCGAAACATCAGATCCTTCATGCCGCACGCACCTTCCAATTGGAGTTTGAGGATAAACCCCTACAGCTGTTCCAGGATTTGGATCCCGCAACCCTCCGACGACGCAGGGCTTGGCGCCCCATTACAGAACACCTTTCTGCTAACGACATCCCATACACGTGGGGATTTCCCTTTCGCTTACAAGTGTCGGTGGCGGGCCGGCAGGTGGCCCTCACTCCCTCCTCAGAGCTTGCCGCCTTTTGGGCCGCAGTGAAGTGCCCACCTGTCACGGAAGGGACATAGGGGCTCTGCGCAGCGAGACCCAGGACTCAAACCCAAGACATTTTTAAAAGGACCTTGTGTTCCTTTGAACGTTTGCAGTGTGCGTTTCAATGTATGAACAGTTTATTTTCCTTGCTAGATGTGTGTTTTACTTGATGTGCTGTAATAAGATGTACCCTGTGTGATTTTAAATATACTTTACATCGTTTGGTTTTAGTTTAATTTAGTTTAGTGAAATGACATAGCTTTGGTTTTAAAATACTATATTCCTGTAGGTAAATGTGTCTTTGTGTATACAGTAAACAAGCTTTGCTGTTGTGTAAATTATGCGTCAGGGATTTTCCCATTATCTAAGTACATGTTTAATAAGGGATCTCTGATAGTGTGTGTTTAATCTGATGTGCTGGAACAATAGATGTAGAAACGTTATGTGGACTGAAGGCTAAGAGAATGTGAAGAATGTTGATTGTAAATAACTGCCATACCTCATTGTATGGGTAGGCTCCTAATTAGTATGGGTATGCAAATTATGACTGCATACTTCAGCATAAATAGTGGCGTTGTTTCATTAAAGAGTTCAGTTCATCTGAGTGTTTGAAACATACAGCTCTGCCTGGTGTTTTCATTTCACGTCGGCTACATATCACCACACCAGGAACGGGTCCCTCTAACTTTGCGGAGAACCTCGATTCGCCGCGCCGTTACGCCACCTATTTTGGGATACCGCAACCACCCAGAATGGGACTCGACTCAGCACCGTGCCAGCATCGTCAAGGAGACTCTACTGAACCGCGGTTCGCCACGCAGACCGTTCCAGCCTTTCAATGGTCAGTAGATCCGCTGCTCGAGACGCAGTGCCGTGCCACTCGGTAGTTCGGGCGGATTTCCACCGTGGGTGCCCCATCTACTCTCCAGATCTACACCGCACGTAGGCTTCTACCCAAGCCCGCCGAGACGCCGGGTGCCGTGCCACTCGGTAGTCGGCTTGGCAACACCAACGAGGGGGTCAGATAGAGCCGGACCGCAGGCGGATACTCCTTCCGTCATACCACCTCTGGAAGATTTTGTCGCCCCTGGGCTCCCGCCTTCTTCCTTCCCTCGTCTACGGCAGCGCTGGACTCGAGTTGGCATCACGAGCGGGGATGGCTGAGGATGTATCTGTGGCCTGGAGGCCCGTTCCTCCTTCTTCCTTTCTCCTTCAAAATTCCCCCTCATTGGAGGGTTGTTGTTCAGGAGTCCAGATGGTGGTGGGTCACCATATGCTCCACACGGGAGGTCTGTGTGCTGTTGCTCTCCGGCTTTTTCTTTTTCTTTTTCTTTTGTTTTAATTGCCCTTGGCTCAGGGCCATTTACTGATGTCATTGATGTTCACTTGTTATTTGATTTGAAAGCTTCTGGTATGCCTCATTGAGTTTATATTGTCAGACGGGGGCCCCCCCTGGGGGAGGGTCCGCCCGGCCGGTTCTACCCGGGGCGGGTTGGGGGACCCTCCCTCCCGGGTTCTCCCCCTATCGGTTATAATGTCATGTCCAGCTATGGCTAATGTATATCAACCTTGGTTGGGTGTGGGGGTTTGGGGATTTGGTCTCCGTGTCCTCCCCTCCAAGGTCGGCCTGGCACTCCATAAGTCCAGGCGCTCTCTGTGTTATGTTGTGTTTTTGTCTTATGTTGTTGGTGGGTCTTTGTTTCTTGGGCGTGCCACCCGCTCCTTTGCTTTTTCCTTTTCTATTCTGTCTCTCCTCATCTCTCTTTCTCTACCTCCTCTCCTGCCCTTGATTCCAGTTTCCCTCTCGCCCTCAGTTTGGGATGGGGGGGCATCTGTGGTGCCCTGCTCCCTTTTCACCTCCCTCCTGCTGACTCTGTATGGGGGATAGCGGTTTAAAGATTTTGTCCCTTAATGTTAAGGGATTAAACACACCCCAAAAGAGGCGTTTGCTGTTAAGGGAGCTCAAACGATCCGCGTGCCATATAGCATTGATCCAAGAGACCCACTTTGCTTCCTCCCGCCAATTTTCATTAAGAAATAAGGCCTTCCCGGTTACCTACATGGCATCATCTCCTCAAAAGAAAAAGGGAGTGGCCACTTTGATTCACTCCTCCTGCCCCTTTAAAATACACCTTGAAGTTTCAGACCCAGCTGGACGTTATTTGATGCTCGTGGGACAGATAGCCTCCACCACCCTAACCTTATTTAACATTTATGCCCCTAATGGCTATGACCCTGACTTCTGGACGGAAATATCTTCTTTATTGACAACTAAAGCTGACGGTCGAGTTATTTTTGGCGGAGACTTTAATGCAGTCCCTCAACCATCTTTGGACAGAAAGGCATCGGGGGACTCCTCGGGGACGCCTTCGGGATACCCCCAGGATGCTTCCCTGGAGTCCTTTATGCTTGACCACTCCCTGGTGGATGCATGGCGTCTCCATCACCCGGGTGATAGGGACTTCACCTTTTTTTCCAACCCCCATCACTCTTACTCCCGTATAGACCTTTTTCTGGTGTCCCTGTCAACGATGCCTCTAATCCCGACCTCAAGCATTGGCGATATCACATGGTCGGACCACGCTCCGATCTCCATGACGTTATCCATACCGTCTTACACGCCGGCGTGGTCGTGGCGTCTGAATTCCTCTTTACTACATAAACCTGAACACATCTTAGAATTGCAGCAACAACTTAGAGACTACTTTCTGGAAAATGACTCACCCACCCTTTCCCCCACCACCCTGTGGCTGGCCCATAAAACGGTGATCCGGGGCCATCTCATACAATTAGGTAGCAGACTCAAAAAACAAAAACTGGCTTCCCTGGTTTCTTTGACCAAAGACCTGTCTAAATGGGAAACCCTGAACAAACTTTCACCCTCAGACGCCTTGACCGCCCAGATTAAAACGATCAGGACCGCCATACGTCAATTACTCGGGAGGACGCGGCCCGCTCATTGGCCTGGTCCAAGCGAACCTATTTTGAATTTGCCAACAAATCTCACACTCTCTAGCGTCTAAACTTCGCAACCAAACTAGGTCCAAACATATAACGGGAGCCAGAGATGGGGAGGGAGTCCTGCACACATCCCCAGCTACAGTTAATAAATTGTTTACCTCATACTTTCAGACATTATACAACCACTCCCCGACCCACGTTTCCGACTCTATCCCATTGGGCCAATCGATTGACCGCTTCCTGTCGAGTGCTCCTCTCCCCCGGCTATCCCCGGCACAGAGACAGGCGCTTAGACGCCCCCCGTCTGAGGAAGAGATAGCTGAGGTTATTAAGGCATTCAAACCTCACAAGGCTCCTGGCCCGGATGGGTTCTCTGCCTTTTACTATAAAACCTTTACCCAAACTCTGTCTCCACACTTACACAAATTTTATCTGTCGCTGTGGGAGGGTGCCCCGGCCCCAGCAGATTTTCTCCGCTCTGACATAATTTTAATTCCAAAGGAAGGAAAGGACCCGTCTTACCCGCAAAATAACAGGCCCATTTCCCTTTTGAATGTTGATTATAAAATATTTACAAAAATACTGGCAAATAGACTGAACTCCTTTTTAGCTTCCATCATTCATCCGGATCAGGTGGGGTTCATCCCGGGCAGGCATGCATTTGCTAATACCAGACGGGCTGTGGTGCTGATGGAGCGCATGACTGACACCCAATTGCCCTCTCTGCTCATCTCTTTAGATGCAGAGAAGGCATTCGATCGACTGGAATGGCCCTTTTTATTTCGACTTTTGACCACGTGGGGCTTCCCGATGTCCTTTATCTCGACCCTCCGATCTCTGTATGATTCCCCTACCTCAGCTGTCATTACACCAGGTACTGTTCCCACGAGCTTCTCTGTAGGAAATGGGACGCGACAGGGATGCCCTTTGTCCCCCCTCCTCTTTGCCCTATCTCTCGAACCCCTCTTATCGGCTATTCGCCACTCTCCCCATATTACGGGAGTGACTGTGGGTGGGGAGGAATACAAGGTATCGGCGTACGCCGATGATGTCTTGCTCACTCTTAGCCATCCTTCCGCCTCCATTCCTCCCCTGCTCTCCCTCCTGCGCGACTTTTCAGCAGTCTCGGGTTATAAGGTTAACCTTGAAAAGTCGGTTGCTATGCCCTTTTCCCTGTCGGCCTCGATCTGTCAGGAAATTGAGAGTTCCTCGGGCTTCCGTTTTACTCGATCCTCTTTGAAATACCTGGGAGTGTGGCTTACGCCTGATGTGAATGGATTGCACTCCCTAAACTATGAGGCGATGTTTAAGCTTCTGGGCGAGGACCTGGAGAGGTGGGGAGGGGGGGGTCTCCTGGATTGGCAGGATTAATTGCATAAAAATGAACCTGCTTCCGAGATTATTATATCTATTTCAAGCCCTGCCGATCTGGGTGTGCCCCCGATCTCTTCGACAGCTGCAGTCCCAAATTGAGGGTTTTGTGTGGGCGGGGGGCAGGAGAAGGGTTTTAAATATGTCTTATATCGCCCTAAAGAACGAGGGGGTCTGGGCCTTCCGCACTTGTATAAATATTTCCAAGCGGCTCAGATTGCTCAGTTTGTAATGTTTCATCTGCCCCAACACTCCCAACGTTGGGCCGATTTGGAATCGGATCTATTTGCACCAGACCTCCCGCAATTTTATTTTTGGCTACCCAAAGAGTTCCGCCCGCTATTGCGGTCCACCTGTACAGCGACTCTAACCTCCCTGAAGGTTTGGGACTCCGTCCGGGACAAATTTCACCTCTGCTCTTGCTTCTCGCCGTTAATGCCATATTTACGCAACAGAGCTTTTGTTCCGGGACTGTCCCCTCCGCCTTTACAGCTTTCGAAAAAATCGACCTGCAGAGGATTAAGCATTTCAGATCTCCAGGAGGTGACTGGTTCTCCTTCTCGGACCTACAATCGAAGGGTGACCTCCGGACCTTCGACCACTTCAGATTCCTACAGATACGAGACTTTTTATCTCACACAACATTTCACGAGCAGCTAGTCAAAAATTAACGTTTTTTGAATCCATGTGTGACTCCGGAAGGGCTCCAAAAGCTCTGATTTCCACCTTATATAATCATTTTTTCATGCGAGGATGTCTCCTGGCTGACCCCTGGATTCATTGCCCGCTGGGAGGCGGATATTGGGGAGGAGTTGGAGGGAGAGGAGTGGCAAGATATGTGGGAAAATATTGCAAAGTGTCTATATGTGTTACGCTGAAAGAACAGGCATATAAAACGCTGTACCGATGGTATGCCACCCCGGTCTTGCTCTCGCATCTGCAGCCGGGTACCCCTGATGTGTGTTGGAAGGGCTGTGGGGCTCGAGGTACCCTGTTTCACATGTGGTGGCAGTGCCGAAGGTGCGATCCTTCTGGGACCGGATTGGGGATTTATTAGAGGAGGTATTTCAGCAACCTGTCCCTCTTGATCCTTGGGCCTTCCTGCTCCATAGGTCACCGGCATCCCTTCGGGGACCGGATTGCAAACTCTTCCACAGGATAGTGTTGGGAGCTAGGAGAGCTCTCGCTAAACACTGGCGAGCTGGGGAGGTGCCTTCCGTTGAGGTGGCCCGGGCTTATATAGCCGAGGCGCATCACATGGATAAACTGTCCGCGGTGATTCATAACTCTCTTCCCTCGTTTTATAAAACCTGGAGTCGTTGGGAAGAAACTAATTAAAGCCAGATTAACACCTAATGGGAGTCAGATGCGGGAGGTTCTTCCTTTCTTTCTTTTCTTCTTTCTTTCTCCTTTTCTCTCTGTCCTTATCTTTCCTTCTCTTTTCCTTCTCCTGTCATACGTGGGTTATTGTTAGTCCTGTCCTGTCGGCTACGTGGCGTGCCAAACGCTGGGCATAAGGGCTGATTTACTACATTTCTTCCGATCTCAACCAGTTTGCTTTTTTATGTTCACCATGATTTTATGAGTTGAGCCAAACCATGTTTTATGAGGCCTGCCCTCTCTGCCCTGCGAGGCGATGTCACAGGTGGCTGTTTACCTGTCTTTTTGTGTTTAAAACATTTTCAAAATAAAGAATTATAAAAAAAAAAAAATCCAGACATTCCATCATTAGGATAGGATCATTTGGAAGTCATGGAGTGAGCGGATATGGTTTCAGAGACTTCTTGAAGGACTGGAGAGATGGGGAGAGTCTGTTTTTGCGATTGAGGGAGTTCCATAGAAAGGGGGCAGCTCGGGAGAAGTCATGTAGGTGAGAGTTGGGGGTGCGGGTACGAGGAACTGATCGCTCGGCCAATGATCTGATACTAAGTGGTCGGGATGGGAGGTACCCGTTAATAAGAGAGGAGATGTAGGCAGTGGTGTGGTTATGGAGAGCTTTGTACGTGAGCACAAATAAAAGGCTGGCCGTCCACTGGCACTGTATTTGTGTGATGATCCGATAATCATCCAACCCATCCTACAACACGCAGGTGAATCAGCCACTTCCACTGCATCCGACCGACGGATGATTTCGGCTGATTTTTTTGGGGATTACAACAGACTAGCGATCTTTCCACGTTTTTGGTTTCATTGGACAATGTCGGGACGATCTGATACAAGTTACATGAAAAAGATGCATTGTTTAGTGAAACAGTCGTGTGTGAAACCCATAGAATTCAATGGGGGAGGGGGGGGGGGGGAGGGTTTTATTCTTTTCTTTGTACAACCATTTATTTAAATTTAACCCGCAGCAAAAAGCCCATTTATTGAATCCTTTTATGTATTTTTCTGGTGAAATTTTAGGTTCCGATTCTTTTTTAATTAAAAAGCCGACTGCATTCAGCGTTGCTGTCCCTGGTGCTACAGCCTATTCAGCATCAGGGATAGGGGAAAGAGGGGGGGGGGCGGAGATAACCCCCCCTCCCTGAAGCCTGGCGAGGTTTTTTTGGAGGCTGTACTTGGTGCTGAAACTAGCTTCAGCACCACAGACAGTTTTTTTTCTCTCCGCAGCAGTGTTGTTGGCCGATCTAGGTCATCCACAGAGACTTCTAGTGGACGACCCTGTTTAGCCGATGTTCGCAGTCGGGTGACCAAGTCTGTTGCCCAACTACGGTGCCAGTGGACGGCCAGCCTAATGAATTGGATTCTAAAAAGGAAAAACAGGGAGCCAGTGTAGAGATTGACAAAAGGGTAAGAGACGGGGGAGGGGGGGGGAAAAACGACGACTGAGGTGGGAGGGGCCTGTGAGGGGCAAGGGGGAGGTGCGAGAGGTGGGGACTGTGAGGTGCGAGAGGTGGGGACTGTGAGGTGCGAGAGGTGGGGACTGTGAGGTGCGAGAGGTGGGGACTGTGAGGTGCGAGAGGTGGGGACTGTGAGGTGCGAGAGGTGGGGACTGTGAGGTGCGAGAGGTGGGGACTGTGAGGTGCGAGAGTCTGGCACAGGCATTCATTATAAAATGCAGAGGGAGAGTCTGGGATCTATTCAGGCCAGAGAGAACGAGGTTACAGTAGTCAAGGCGGGAGATAAGTGCTTGGATGAGCATTTTAGCAGAGTCCTGATTGAGACAGGGACGGACACGCACAATGTTTTTTGGGCGAAAGTAGCAGGATTTGGTTAGTGACTGAATGTGAGTAGTAAAGGATAGATCAGAGTCTAAGGAGAACCCCGAGGCAGCGAGCCTGAGAGGTAGAAGTAATGGTGGCTCAATTCACCTGAAGAGAAATGGGTGAAGGAATGGAGGATTTAGAGGGAGGGAAGATAATAAGTTCAGTTTGAGAGGTTAAGCTTTAGGAAACAGGAAGTCATCCAGTCGGAGACAGCTGATAGGCCGACAGTAACACGGTCCAGGACGGGAGGAGAGATATTGGGGGAGGAAAGGTAGATTTGGGTGTCGTCAGCATAGAGATGATATTGGAGTCCATAGGAAGAGATGAGGTTGCACAGAGAGGCCTTATAGATCGAAAAGAATAGGGGACCCAGAACAGAGCCTTGAGGTACCCCAACTGAAAGAGGAACCAGGGGGTGAGAAGCACCAACAAAGGAGACACTGAAAGAGCGAAGAGAGAGATAGGAAGAGAACCAGGAGAGAGCGGAGTCACCAAGTCCAAGCGGACGCAGAGTGAAAAGTAGAGGAGAGGGTGGCCAACCGTGTCAAATGCAGAAGAATGAATAAGCAGGAGAAGTGACTTTTGGCACCAACTAAATTGTTAGTCACTTTGGAAGACTGCGAGAGTGGTACCTGTCCATAAAAGTGGTGACAGTACTTTGGTATCCAACTACCGTCCGATATCATTGCTCCCGGTTATGTCAAAAATTTTGGAAAAATGCATCTACACTCAATTACGTGATTATTATCAATCTTCAGACTATTTAACCCCAGATCAATCCGGCTTTCGTCCAAATCACTCAACTACAACCGCCCTTTTAAAAGTCTGTAATGATATCCAAGCTGGGATGGAACAAGGAAACCTAACTGGAGCATCTTCCTTGATTTTGCCAAGGCCTTTGACACAGTAGACCATGGCATCTTGTTAGAAAAACTTAAAAACTCTGGCATTGGTGATCACACGTTAACCTGGTTTCAATCATATGTGTCTGATCGGTCGCAATATGTGTCAATTTCTGGCAGCTCCTCCCTCCCGCTCCCAGTCACGTGCGGTGTACCCCAAGGCTCGATACTCGGCCCCCTGCTATTCACAATATTCATAAATTATCTGCCCAATGTCTGCAAAGCCTCAACTGTACACATGTACGCAGACGACACTGTGATCTATACCAGCAAAGCCTCAACTGTACATATGTACGCAGACGACACCATAATCTATACCAGCAAAGCCTCAACTGTACACATGTACGCAGACGCCACCGTAACCTATACCAGAAAGCCAAATCTCCCGCAGCTGGAGGCCGTGCTGCAAGAACAATTCAGAGGTAGAAAAGTGGATCAAAAACAACAAACTTTTTTAAATACTGACAAAACTGTAACGATGCTCTTTGGAACAAAACCTAAACTACTCAAATTGCAAAATCCCCATCTATGTGTTGGGACAAAATCAAATAGCACGCTGACCACAGTCACTTCTCTCAAATATCTAGGTATATGGTTGGACCCTAATCTATCTTTTGGCCCCACATCGAAAAACTCTCATCTAAACTTTACCCCAAACTAGGTGCCCTGTACAGAAACAAATCCTGCCTGAGCCCCGCGGTAAGAAAGCAGATTGTACAACAAATGCTTATGCCGGCTGTTGATTTATTTATAAAGGATTTTACCAGGAAGGATACATTGAGATTTCTCTCGTTTTAAAGTATGTCCTGGGATCAAGAACATTGAAGTGTTACAGAAATACAAAGTAATACAATGCAAGATATTTAAAAAAAAAAAACACAAATATACAGATTAACAGAAAATAAATATGTAGGAAATAGTTATTATGTTACATGTTTACAGGTGCATTCTGTATATAGTCACTATGTTACATGTTACAGTGCATTCTGTATAAGTCACTGTGTTACATGTTTACAGGTGCATTCTGTATATAGTCACTGTTACATGTTTACAGGTGCATTCTGTATATAGTCACTGTGTTACATGTTTACAGGTGCATTCTGTATATATAGTCACTGTGTTACATGTTTACAGGTGCATTCTGTATATAGTCACTGTGTTACATGTTTACAGGTCCATTCTGTATATAGTCACTATGTTACATGTTTACAGACGCATTCTGTATATAGTCACTGTGTTACATGTTTACAGGTGCATTCTGTATATAGTCACTGTTACATGTTTACAGGTGCATTCTGTTTATAGTCACTGTGTTACATGTTTACAGGTGCATTCTGTATATAGTCACTGTGTTACATGTTTACAGGTGCATTCTGTATATAGTCACTATGTTACATGTTTACAGGTGCATTCTGTATATAGTCACTGTGTTACATGTTTACAGGTGCATTCCGTATTGAGGTATGTTCGTAAGGAGCTCTTAAGGGACTTTTGACTGGGGGAAGATTTGATGGTGTCTGGGAGGTTATTCCATATTTGTGGTGCTCTGTAGGAAAATGAGGATCAAGCCACTTTTTGTATTGTGGTATTGCAAGTAAGGTGCTGGTCCTGGATCGGAGGTTATAGGAGGAGGGAGCTGCTGGGGGAAGCAGCCTATTCAGGTAGGGTGGTAGCTTCCCAGAAAAGCTCTAAAACACCAGGTTGGAAAGGTGAAGGGTGCGTCTAGATTCCAGCGATGGCCAGTTTAGCTCTTTTAACATGTCACAATGGTGGGTCATGTAGTTACATTGTAGCACAATGCGGCAGAATGAGTTATACAATGTAGTAAGTTTCTGGAGGTGTGTTTGCGGGGCGGCTGCATACACTACATCTCCGTAATCAATAGCTGGCATAAGCATTTGTTGTACAATCTGCTTTCTTACCGCGGGGCTCAGGCAGGATTTGTTTCTGTACAGGGCACCTAGTTTGGGGTAAAGTTTAGATGAGCGTTTTTCAATGTGGGGCCAAAGGATAGATTTGGGTCTAACCACATACCTAGATACGTGAGAGAAGTGACTGTGGTCAGCGTGCCATTTGATTTTGTCCCCACACATAGATGGGGTGTTTGCAATTTGTGTAGTTTAGGTTTTGTTCCAAAGAGCATCGTTACAGTTTTGTCAGCATTTAGAAGACGTTTATCTGCGATCCACTTTTCTACCCGTGAATTGTTCTTGCAGCACTGCAGTGTATGCAGCCACCCCGCAAACGCACCTCCAGAAACTTACTACATTGTATAACTCATTCTGCCACTTTGTGCTACAATGTAACTACATGACCCACCATTGTGACATGTTAAAAGAGCTAAACTGGCCATCGCTGGAATCTAGACGCACCCTTCACCTTTCCAGCCTGGTGTTTAAGAGCTTTTCTGGGAAGCTGCCACCCTACCTGAATAGGCTGCTTCCCCCAGCAGCTCCCTCATCCTATAACCTCCGATCCAGGACCGGCACCTTACTTACAATACAAAAAGAAAGTGGCTCGATCCTCATTTTCCTAAAGAGCACCACAATTATGGAATAACCTCCCAGACACCATCAAATCTTCCCCCAGTCTAAAGTCCCTTAAGAGCTCCCTATTAACATACCTCAATAAGGAATGCGCCTGTAAACATGTAACACAGTGACTATATACAGAATGCACCTGTAAACATGTAACACAGTGACTATAAACAGAATGCACCTGTAAACATGTAACACAGTGACTATAAACAGAATGCACCTGTAAACATGTAACACAGTGACTATATACAGAATGCACCTGTAAACATGTAACACAGTGACTATATACAGAATGCGTCTGTAAACATGTAACACAGTGACTATATACAGAATTGCGCCTGTAAACATGTAACACAGTGACTATATACAGAATGCGTCTGTAAACATGTAACACAGTGACTATATACAGAATGCACCTGTAAACATGTAACACAGTGACTCTATACAGAATGCACCTGTAAACATGTAACACAGTGACTATATACAGAATGCGCCTGTAAACATGTAACACAGTGACTATATACAGAATGCACCTGTAAACATGTAACACAGTGACTATATACAGAATGCGCCTGTAAACATGTAACATAGTGACTATATACAGAATGCACCTGTAAACATGTAACACAGTGACTATATACAGAATGCGCCTGTAAACATGTAACACAGTGACTATATACAGAATGCACCTGTAAACATGTAACACAGTGACTATATACAGAATGCACCTGTAAACATATAACACAGTGACTATATACAGAATGTGCCTGTAAACATGTAACACAGTGACTATATACAGAATGCACCTGTAAACATGTAACACAGTGACTATATTTGCTACATATTTATTTTCTGGGTTAATCTGTATATTTGTGTTTTTAATATCTTGCATTTTATTACAGAAATAAAGTAACATTTCAATGTTCTTGAAAACGAGAGAAAGCTCAATGTATCCGTCCTGCTAAAATACTTTGCAAATAAAGCCGGGCTGGTGGGGGTCAAGTAGAGAGCTGGCAGTGAGGAAACCGGTGAGCTGGTTATTTGAGTTCTAGGATTTTAGAGGCAAAGGGGAGCAGAGAGATGGGACAGTAGTTTGAGAGGGAGGTGGGATCAAGAGATGCTTCTTTATGACGGGGTGATCAGAGCACCTTGAATGCAGAGAGGAAGAGGTTAAACATATGAGTCAAAGCAGGAACAACAACCACTAGGACAGAGCGAATAATGTGTGATGGGAAAAGGATCGAGCGGACAGGAGAAGAGCAGAGACTTCCTCCTCTGAGGCCGGAGAAAGGATAGACCTAGAAGAGGAGCAGGGGAGTGAGTGCGGTTTTGAATGGTTCGGGGGGGGGGGGGGCCGTGGAGGAGTGAGGAATGCGTTTCGGGGGGGGGCCTGGAGGAGTGAGGAATGGTTTCAGGGGCCGTGGAAGGAGTGAGGAATGGTTCGGGGGGCCGTGGAGGAGTGAGTGGAATGGTTCGGGGGGCCGTGGAGGAGTGAGTGAGGAATGGTTCGGGGGTAGTGGAGGAGTGAGTGAGGAATGGGTCGGGGGGTAGTGGAGGAGTGAGTGAGGAATGGTTTGGGGGGGCAGGGGAGGAGTGAGTGAGGAATTGTGTTCGGGTAGTGGAGGAGTGAGTGAGGAATGGTTCGGGGGTAGTGGAGGAGTGAGTGAGGAATGGGTCGGGGGGCCGTGGAGGAGTGAGTGAGGAATGGGTCGGGGGGTAGTGGAGGAGTGAGTGAGGAATGGGTCGGGGGGTAGTGGAGGAGTGAGTGAGGAATGGTCGGGTAGTAGTGGTAGGAGTGAGTGAGGAATGGGTCGGGTGTAGTGGAGGAGTGAGGTTGAATGGTTCGGGGCAGGGGAGGAGTGAGTGAGGTTGAATGGTTTCGGGGGGTAGTGGAGGAGTGAGTGAGGAATGGTTCGGGGGGTAGTGGAGGAGTGGATGGGGAATGGTTCGGGGGTAGTGGAGGAGTGAGTGAGGAATGGGTCGGGGGTAGTGGAAGGTGAGTGAGGAATGGGTCGGGGGGTAGTGGAGGAGTGAGTGAGGAATGGGTCGGGGGTAGTGGAGGAGTGAAGTGAGGAATGGGTCGGGGGGTAGTGGAGGAGTGAGTGAGGAATGGGTCGGGGGTAGTGGAGGAGTGAGTGAGGAATGGTCGGGGGTAGTGGAGGAGTGAGGTGAGGAATGGGTCGGGGGGTAGTGGAGGAGTGAGTGAGGAATGGGTCGGGGGTAGTGGAGGAGTGAGTGAGGAATGGGTCGGGGGGTAGTGGAGGAGTGAGGTTGAATGGTTCGGGGGGGGGGGGGGAGATTTCCAGTCTAGGTTTAGTAATCTTATCGGTGAAGTTGTCGGTGACAGCGGTGAGGTCCGTGGAAGGTTGAGTGGACGTGGAGCACATTGACAGATTGAACGTATGAAAGACACGTCTGGAATCATGAGGAAAGGACGAGAAATAAAGTGCGACACCCCCAATAATACATATAGGGGTCCTGTCCTCAGGGCTAGAAGGTCCCATGAACTTCGTTACACCTGGGTTTTAGGCAATTAACTGATCTCCGCCAAGACGCACTCCACGCCAACCACACCACTGGCCAACCCTACTCCTGGCGCCCACCCAGCCACCCCCCTTATGCCGCCAACCACACTGCCAGTCCCAATCCAGGCGACGCCAATCGCACCACCGCCCCTCCTCCAAGCAAACAATGCCACACACTGCCTGCCCTCTATATGTCACCAATTCTGCCACGTTCCCCGTCCCCCCCCCCCGATCTGTGCAACTTTTGCTGTGACACCCCATCCCTAAAGGTCACCCCACCTCCCAGGGGTCACCCTGACTCTTCAGTAAAGCAGAGGTAGTCACACTCCACCACATGGGGTCAACCTGTATGACACTTCCCCAGCTGCTGGGTGTCCACACACACACAAAGCGGTGCCATGGCTGCACCACCAAGGGGGGGTCACCTGAGCTGCCGCCCTCCCGCTGCACCGCAGCCTCTTGCCCTCACCTTCTTCATGATGCCCGTCTTCCTCTTGCTGAACGTGGTGTATCGCCTCAGCTTGTTATCGATAAACTCCATCTTGATCTTGACGCGGCCGCGCGTTTTCTTGCCGGGTTTGGCTCCAGACACTGAGCCGCCGACACCGGGATATCCTCCTCCTGCTTCCGGAACCCCAGATTCCGAGACCCCCAGACCCAGGTCAGTCAGACTGCGCTTCACCCCCCGGGACAAGGCAGGCGGGTCATCCTCATCACCAGAGTCCGAGGAGGCTTCACTGCCGCTATACACAGCCTGTCCAGTGCCGGCCCCGGGGGCCATGTCATAGCGGCTTCCCATCAGCCCTTGTGTGGTCGGCCTCCCCTTGCCTGGAGAAGCTCCATTACCGGCGCGTCGAGGCAACCCGAGCACCGAGCTCCGGCCCAGGGAGGAGCCATTCCCAGGGGGACCCCCGGCCTGACTAGGAAGCATCGGCCCAACTCGCCCAACCTCGTGCCCTCTAGTCACCCAAACTCCTGCCACGTGTGGGTCAATACTCGAGGGTCAGCAGCGAGGGGCCATCGACTGGACCGGCAACGAACAGCTCCCCAGGACGGAGCCCGAGAACGGCAACCTGAAGACCCCCCCTACTCACCACGTGGAGCCCCCCCCTACTCGCCGCGCGGACCCTCCCCGCTACTCGCCACGCAGAGCCCCCCCCTATACTCGCCGCGCGGACCCTCCCCTATACTCGCCGCGCGACCCTCCCCTACACTCACCGCGCGGACCCTCCCTACCTCACGCGCGCAGAGCCCCCCCCCCTACACTCGCCGCGCAGAGCCCCCCCTACTCGCCACGCAGAGCCCCCCCTACTCGCCACGCAGAGCCCCCCCCTACTCGCCACGCAGAGCCCCCCCTACTCGCCACGCAGAGCCCCCCTACACTCGCCGCGCAGAGCCCTACTCGCCACGCAGAGCCCCCCCCTACTCGCCACGCAGAACCCCCCCTACACTCGCCGCGCAGAGCCCCTACTCGCCACGCAGAGCCCCCTACACTCGCCGCGCAGAGCCCCCCCTACTCGCCACGCAGAGCCCCCCCTACTCGCCACGCAGAGCCCCCCCTACTCGCCACGCGGACCCTCCCCTATTTGACCACACAGCCCCCCCACCAACTCCCCCTCTACTGCACACACAATACCTTCCGCTAGCCCCCCGTTACCTGTAACCCCTCCCCCTGTGGCCCCCCTGTTACCTGTGACCCCTCACCCTGCGGCCCCCCTGTTACCTGTGACCCCTCACCCTGCGGCCCCCCCCTGTCTCATGTAACCCCCTCAGCCACTTGTACCCCCTCCTCACCCTCTTGTGGCCCCGCGCTGTCACTTTGTGGCCCCCAGAACTCGCTAAGCTGTGGCCCCCGGGATCCCTTGCTGTGGCCCTGGCTTCCCCGCGTCCAGTCGCTCAGCCAATCAGATTTTAAGCCGCTTCACCACCAGCGTGTTCCTACTGGAAGACCAAAAGCGAGATCCCTCCGCCCGCCTGCCGGGTCTACAGCCTATGCATGGCCTGTAAGACAGTTGGCCGTGCGGAGGGATCTAAAGCCGCACGTCACTGTTTGGAACTATTTTCTGCCATATAAAGAGAGCCGATGTTTCCTTATATGGCCAGGCCTGTCCTTATATGGTGAGTCACCGCTTCGTACGCTGATTGGGCACGGCGCGATGAAAGCAATGGTCTCATTGGTCAGACAGTTATTGAAGGCGGGACCTCCTTTACTTAGCCACCAAATCAGGTTCTCGTCACGGCTTCAATACGTCATTCTCAGGCCGCCTGTCTTAAAGGCACAGGAGCCAATCCCCCCTCCGCTCTGATTGGCCGGTACAGCCTGCCCTGTGCTTCCTGGCCGCAGTTGGTGACGTCAGGGGCCCATTTACCCCCCCCCCTCTGACTTTTAGTCATGCCTGATGGGAGTAGGTGAAGCTTTATGCAGATCTGCGCAGGGGGCGGAGATAATCCACGTGACGTCACAGGAGACACATCATCACCGTGTTTACAAACATACGTCACACCTTGTGCGCCAAAGCGGAGGCGACCGTGTGTGTGTGACGCGGCAAAGGCTGCTGGGAAATGGCACAATCTGCAGAAAGCTCCTCAACACCTCCGGTCACAACGCCTCCGGTCACAACGCCACCCGGAATAACGCCTCCGGTCACAACACCTCCGGTCACAACGCCTCCGGTCACAACGTCACCCGGAACAACGCCACCCGGAATAACGCCTCCGGTCACAGCGCCTCCAGTCACAACGCCACCCGGTCTCAACCCCACCCGGTCACAACACCACCCAGAAGAAAACCACACAGAAGAACGCCTCCGGTCACAATGCCACCCAGAATAACGCGAACTGGTCACAACGCTTCCGGTCACAATGCCAGCAGGAATAACGGCTCCAGTCACAACGCCATTGGTCACAATGCCTCTGGTCACAACGCCACCCGTCACAATGCCTCTGGTCACAACGCCATCTTCTATAACGCTTCCGGTCACGACCCCACCTGGAATAATGCCTCTGGTCACAATGTCACACGGAATAACACCTCCGGTTACAACCCCACCCATAATAACACCACCCTGTCACAACGCCACCTAGAATAAAGCCACCAGGAATAACGCCACCCGATCACAACGCCATTGGTCACAATGCCTCTGGTCACAACACCACCCGGTCACAATGCCTCCGGTCACGACGCCACCTGGAATAATGCCTCTGGTCACATCGCCACCCGGAATAACGCATCCAGTCACAATGCCACACGGAATAATGCCTCCTTTCACCGGAATAACACCGCCCGTAACAACGCCACCCGGTCGCAATGCCTCCGGTCACAACGCCTCCCGGAATAACACCTCCGGTCACAACACCACTCAGTTACAACACCTCTGGTCACAATGCCACCTGGAATAACGCCACCCGGCCACGACGCCACACAGTATAACGCCACCCGGAGTAACTCCTCCGGTCATAACGCTACCCAGCCACGACGCCACCCGCAATAACACCTCCGGTCACAGCGCCACCTGGAATAAATCCATCGGTCATGGCGCCATCTGGAATAACGCCTCCGGTCACAATGCCACCCGGCCACAATGCCACCCAGAATAACCCCTCTGGTCACAACACCACCCGGTCACGATGCCACCCGTCACAATGCCACCTGGTCACAATGCCACCCAGCTCCATGAGGACCACAGCCTCTTGCTCTGCAGGCCATGAAATGTCCACTGTTCCACGCTCCTTCACCCATCCGTGGGTGGGAGCCTTCAGTTGAGGTTCAAGTGTAACTCCAAGAGAGCAAACCTGGTTTGATGGGGAGATAGTGATACCATCAACCATGATGGAGAAGTCAGGAGGTGGGGAGGCATTAGAGGGAGGAATAAGTAGGAGCTCAGTCTTGGACGTGTTGATCTTTAGGTGGTGAGAGGCCATCCAGGAGGAGATGCCAGATAAACAGTCGCTGACTTTGGAAAGGACAGGATGAGAGAGATCAGAGGTAGATCTGAGTATCGTCTGCATAGAGGCGGTAATTAAAGCCAAAGCTGTTAATGATTTTGCCCAGGGAGGAGGTGTAGATAGAGAAGAGCAGAAGACCTAGGACAGAGCCTTGGGGTACACCAACAGATAAAGGCATTGAAGAGGAGGAGTTACCAGCAAATGACACAGAAAACGACCTGTTAGACAGATAGGAGTCAATCCAAGAGAGTGCAGTGTCACAGAGCTGAGAGTTTGTCGAAGGAGGGAGTGGTCGACAGTGTCAAAAGCAGCTGAGAGGTCAAGCAGGAGGAGAATAGAATAGTGGTCGTGTTTTTTAGCAGTTAGGAGGTCGTTGGCAGTGGCGACTCTAGGATCAATATTTAGGGGGGCACATAAGATACCACAGTCAAAACTGGGGGGGCGCTAATAATTTTCACCACCAAATCATACACTGAAAAAAACGAAGGGCCCTGTCACCTGGTGTGAGCTAAAACGCCATCGCTAAAGGAAAAAGTTAGCACAAGTCGCTAAAACTGATGACCTACTAACAGATCACCTTGTCCGTGGGAGTCCATGTACAAGATCATTTAGCGCATGCTAGGGAAACGCTAAGACCCGGGTAAAACCCTGCGCTAATGCGGTTGTGTACAGGATAGAACTGTTTTTTTCCAGTGCAGAGTGCCGGGCCATACCTATTCTCTGCCCTCACAAGCTTGTATAAGTATGAACACATCCAACGAAGAGCCCTCACACCCCCCCCCCGCATTATTAAAATCCTCTAAGGTGGCCGTATCATCCATGTTTATACGAACACATATATTAATTAAGGCTGATGGGCATTACATGATAAATGCTTCCCAACAGCACGTAGAATCATTACACGGCATTTAATAGATCCAAAATGAAGGCCAGGTGAGCGACAATAACTTCCCTGCTGCAGCATATAAATAATACATGTTTCAGGGTAAGACTTGTATCCAGGGGTCAAGTCCTGGGAAAAAAAGTGAGGGAACTCACCCACGAATTCCACAACCCCCATTACCTGAAGAAAATATATATATATATATATCACGAGTATAGCAGTGCCGGTGATACCATTTTTATTGGGTTAACTTTACATTTAAAAGACAAGCTTTCAAGAGTGTAAACTGGAAACTATACTGATCAGTGAAAGGTATCACTACGTACAGGTATACTCGTGATTGTGGCAACTGGACTAACGCATTTTATATATAATATATATATATATCCAGGCACAGACCCCCAGAATAATATACACAGCGCTGAGCCCCCAGAATAATATACACAGCGCTGAGCCCCCAGAATAATATACACAGTGCTGAACCCCCAGAATAACATACCCAGCACTGAGCCCCCAGAATAATATACACAACACTGAACCCCCAGAATAATATACACAACACTGAGCCCCCAGAATAACATACACAGCACTGAACCCCCAGAATAACATACACCGCAATGAGCCCCCAGAATAACATACACAGCACTGAACCCCAAGAATAATATACACAGCACTGGTTATATGGATATATTTTCCCCAGTTCACATGGATACAATTGCCCCAGCTCATATGGGTATATATTGCCCCAGCTCTCATGGATAATGCCCCCCCCAGCTCTCATGGATAATGCCCCCAGCTCTCATGGATATGCCCCAGGTCTCATGGATAATGCCCCCAGCTCTCATGGATATGCCCCAGGTCTCATGGATAATGCCCCCCCAGCTCTCATGGATAATGCCCCCAGGTCTCATGGATATGCCCCCAGGTCTCATGGATAATGCCCCCAGGTCTCATGGATATGCCCCAGGTCTCATGGATATTGCCCCCTGGTCTCATGGATATGCCCCAGCTCTCATGGATAATGCCCCAGCTCTCATGGATAATGCCCCCAGGTCTCATGGATAATGCCCCTAGGTCTCATGGATAATGCCCCCCCAGGTCTCATGGATATTGCCCCCCAGGTCTCATGGATACTGCCCCCAGGTCTCATGGATATGCCCCAGGTCTCATGGATATTGCCCCCCAGGTCTCATGGATACTGCCCCCAGGTCTCATGGATATGCCCCAGCTCTCATGGATATTGCCCCCTAGGTCTCATGGATATGCCCCAGGTCTCGGATATTGCCCCCCAGGTCTCATGGATATGCCCCAGGTCTCATGGATATGCCCCCCAGGTCTCATGGATATGCCCCAGGTCTCATGGATATTGCCCCCCAGGTCTCATGGATATGCCCCAGGTCTCATGGATATGCCCCCCCAGGTCTCATGGATATGCCCAGGTCTCATGGATATGCCCCCCCAGGTCTCATGGATATTGCCCCCCAGGTCTCATGGATATTGCCCCCCAGGTCTCATGGATATGCCCCAGGTCTCATGGATATTGCCCCCCCCCAGGTCTCATGGATATGCCCGAGGTCTCATGGATATGCCCCCCCAGGTCTCATGGATATTGCCCCCCAGGTCTCATGGATATGCCCCCAGGTCTCATGGATATGCCCCCCCAGGTCTCATGGATAATGCCCCCCCAGGTCTCATGGATAATGCCCCCCCAGGTCTCATGGATAATGCCCCCCCAGGTCTCATGGATATTCCCCCCCCAGGTCTCATGGATATTCCCCAGGTCTCATGGATATTGCCCCCCCAGGTCTCATGGATATGCCCCCCCAGGTCTCATGGATATGCCCCAGGTCTCATGGATATGCCCCCCCAGGTCTTATGGATACTGCCCCCAGCCCAGCTCACCTTTGCTGCTCCTCTGCTGCTCCTGCCGCACATTGCCGGCGGCCGCGTGCTTCCTGCTTCAGCGGCCGCTGACAGGAAGTGCAGCCGCTCGCCTGGGATCTATGAAACAGCCAGGTGAGCGGCTGCACCTCCTGTCACCGGCCATTGTAACAGGAAGCACGCGGCCGCCGGCAATGTGCGGCGGCGGCGTTCGGGCTCGGGCCACAGCGGGAACGCTGTGGGAGAAGTGCGGGAACGCCGTTCCTGCGCGTTCCCGCTCGACTCGAGCCCTGCTTGTATCCATGTGTCCGTTTCAACGTGGTCCTAACCCTAATAATCAACCGCTTACATACTATGAATAACCCCCTGCATAAAATGTTTAAAATTAGGCAATATATTAGAATTAGGACACATGTCAATAAAGGATACATTTATAATATAGTCTACTGCAACGGCAGCGACATTGCTGACCAGATCCATTACTATGGTTTATTGGAGCCAAGAGAACACCTGTGCTGTATTCCTTTCAATGGCCTGTTAAATTTGGGCGAGGACCTGTTTTTTGTAGTTAGCACCAGAGTTTAGCAGTAGGTAAAATTCTGAAAATAGCGTCCCTCAAAAAATTGCCGCAGCCACAAAGTTATTTGTTAGTTGCAAAAAAGCGCTAAAGATCTCTATCTCTCCCCGTGTTAAATATAAGATGTGGAAAGTACAGTAAGCTTGTGCTACGATCGCTAATAGCAATGCACTAAGTGATCTTTCCTGTTTGTGGAGCGAGAGGCAAACGATCTGTTTTCAGACGTTAGACTGAATTAATCTGGCGCTAAAGCAAAAAAATGGCAACGCTAGGGTTAGCTCACCCCAGGTGATAGTGCCCTAAATAAGTATATATAAATAAGATTCCAAAACCCCAGAGTAATGAGATGCAGTGATACCTTTTTTTGATACTTAAATTCAATATTTTATTTGCTACAATTCGTCAGTTTTCGCCGATGTCTGAGAACTGCTTCAGCTACTCCAATTTTAGCAAATTACAATGACCATTCACTAAATAGAGAATTCACAATATTTATGGCGGAATGAATTCCCCAAAATGTGACGAAAAGCAAAGGATCTAAAGATTAATAGACCCTTAAGATTAAAACTTCCATGAACCCAGGGAAATACAATAAAAATAATAAACAGTGTGGCATGTAGCTACCCATTAACACCTAAAATGCCATAAATCGAGGAAAAGAAATAAAATGCATACTGTGAGGGATGAAGCCTGCCCATTAACCCTTAAAACACAGCTAAACCAAGACATAAACAAAAGTAATATACAATGTAATATATAGTCTGAATGTTAACACCTTCACTGCTGAGCCATTTCAACACTGTGAAAAAGTTTGTCTACGTGCATGTTATTTAAGTTTTTATGATTTTATTTTACATTGAATATGGGCATGTTGGGTATCATTGGAAAGGCCAAAGACACCTAGATCGTCCATATACGATGCAGAGGGACGGAGATATAGTGGTCCGAATATGTGGGGGAAGCTGGATGCTGATTTTTGGTGGGGGGCAAGGAATAACCTAGGGGGGCAATTGCCCTCCTGTAGAGATGCCAATGGTCGTTGGTGACTGGTGATGGCAGTTTTGGTTGAGTGTAGGGGACAGAAACCTGATTGCAGGGGGTCGAGTAGGGAATTAGAGGACTGGAAGAGGGAGAGGCGGCTGAGCTTAGAAGTAATGAAAGCAGGTATACAGGACGATAGTTGGATGGAGAGTTAGGATTGAGGGAGGGTCTCTTTAGGGTGTGACTGAAACACGCTCTTCTGCCTGTCCTGTTCTCCAGACACCCCCTTGTTAAGGTAAGCCCGGCTGCTGGGAACGCGGTCCACAGCGCCTTGAGCAGCTTGACCCGCCTGCTTCTGCCTGCTGGGAGACCTGGGCTGGCTGGCAGGGATCTGTGCCAGTGCTGGGCTGACAATACAGCAGCCTCTAGGGACCTGCAGGCTTTCGATCTCCTGACCTGTAGCCCCGATGTTAGGTCAGTCTTTCAGATGCCGCTCGGTGCCTTCTGATGGTGAGTGGAGAGGAATAACACACCAGACATGCTGCATGTATAAACCAGCATCTATCTGCCTTTTATTAAAAACACTAGTATCAGGTCCAACAGGGGTCATTTACATAAACCAAACCACTGGAAACCACCGGAACATAATTCCACTGGAAGATGAATTTTGATTACATTCGGTCAGTTATCACACACCATTTACATAATCCATTGTTCCAATAGATCAGATTACCTTGTCAGTCAAACACTGTCCCAGACTCATGACTCCTCAGACTTGCAAACAGATAGACAAAGAGAATAGTGTTCTTGCATAATCACAGATTCTACACCAAATCTGTGCCTCCATTTTGTACCATGTGGTGTTTTGTTTCTGGGACCCATGGCTGACTTGGGGAAATGGCGTTCTGGGATTTGGGGAGGACAGGGCACACAGTAAAATGAGTCTTTACAACACTCAGCAATGAAAACCACATCTACAGTAAAAAACACGTTTAAACTTACACCACACAATAAATGAAAATATAGTCTTTCCCAAAGTAAATGTCTGTGTCTTTTGTGGTTTTTGCCAGGAAAATAAAACGGTCCTGTTAACTGAGGCGGGGAGCACCACGTCAGTTCCATGACATAGGGGTAAACTGTGCATGTTTGAAGAGAGATAGTCTGAAGATGTGGGTGAGGGAGGAGGAGAGTGGAGGTATTAGATGTGAGGGAATGGGGTCAAGCAGGCACATAGTGAGACTCAATCCTCCTGCAAACTCTTAGTGATGTAGGACTTCAAATACGCTGATGACACTCAAATATACCTCTCCTCCCCTGATCTCTCTCCAGCTCTCCTGGATGGAGTCACTGACTGTCTCTCTGCTGTCTCAAATTGGATGGCTTCCCGCTTCCTTAAACTCAATCTTTCCAAAACTGAAATTCTCGTTGTTCCTCCCTCCAAGAAGAACCCAATCCCACCCATCTCTCTACGAATAAATGGAACGGCCATTAGCCCAACACCTCAAGCTCACTGCCGCGGTGTCACTTTTGATTCTGACCTAACGTTCTCTCCCCACATGCAGACAGTGACCAAATCCTGTTACTTTCAACTCAAGGACATTGTAGGGATGTGCGTTTCGGGTTTCAGAATTTTCACGAAATTTCCCGATTCGTGTCTTCGGATTCGGCCGAATTTCCGAATCGGATCGGATCCGAAAACCGGCAGATCCGAAAAGTTTTCCGAGGTGAAACGAAAAATTTTCGGAGTTTTCAAATGGACTTGAAATGTGTCAAATCATAATTTATTTTCGCTCTATTCATGATTTCGGTTCCATTCGTGATTTCGGTTCCATTTCGGTAATTCTGGACATCGTATATTTAACTATTATCGGTTATATCGCTGATTCTGTAAATTTTGTATTTGTAAATGCGTATCACTTGTTTCCAATGATCCGATAATTCTGTCGATACGATAATTCTGTCGTAATCGGATCCGATTCGTCCGCGGGTCGCGCATGCGCGACCCGCGGATATCGTAAACTTTATTGAGCCATTTTTGTAGAGAGTTTTGACAATTTTTTGACAGGCCAAAGAATATTGAATTTATTTATAATTTGTATCATGGCTGAAAGACGTAGAGACGAGTCCCATTCGGACACCTCCTCATCTGCTTCCACCCCAGAGACACCCAGGAAGAAGCGGGCCAGCAACATGGCATTTGAGGAGATGTTGGAGCTGGTCCGTATCTTTGATAAAAAAGATTACGACTGCCGTAAGGGCCCTCACGGCAGAAAGAATAACGCGCGCAAGGACCGTATCCTTGATAAGCTACGCACCACCATTGCGGAATTATTTGGGAAAGAACGGACGAAGAACCAGCTCCGAAAATGCTGGTCCGACCTCAAGGTACGCGAGCAGGGGCAGCTGAGGGACATCCGTCGCGTCATAGCCAAACGTAAGTGTCATGTTATATTGTAAAGCGCTGCGCAAACTGTTGGCGCTATATAAATCCTGTATAATAATAATAATGCGCTTGCATGTGCTAATGTGCACAGAAATATGTTGATTTATCTAGTCCTTTTTTCATGCAATGTGATTGTGTATAGCTTTGCGTTTTCACGACTCGTCATACATGCATTTTTGCCATAGCTCTTCCTTTTTGTGATTTTACGTATTCGTGAAAATTGTGATATTTGATGTATGTAGATGAAGTTACAATGCTGGATTTCTTTTGGCACTGTGTGTACTGTAGTGTGCTGGGGGGGAGGTTGTTGTGATTGAGTGATGCATACGAGATGACCCGCAGCTTGCCCAATATTGGCTCCCATCTGCGCATCAACAAAAATCTCTGCGTCTCTGCTAAGTGGTAGGATGGGACATGTAGTTGTTCTGAAAGTGCATCCAAACAGAGCCGCGTTCAATACGTCCTCAGCAGCTGCTGAATTGTTGCAGCGCAGCAATTCAGTTTGCTGCAGCAGTGTCATTATTGAACGCTTTAGATGCAAATTTCAAAACAAAATGGCGGATTTCTGTTGTTTCTGCTATATCCACAGTTTTATTCGCAGAAACTGAAAGTGAAACTGAGGCATCTATAAAATAACTAAAAGCAGTCGCACAATGCGTTTTGTACGCACACAACACAAATAATAGTTTTTATTGAATAAACGTAATGTTTACTTCTGAAAAAAATATATAATTGAACGGTAATATATGTCTATGTGCAGAGGAAATAAATAAATATTTTGTGACTTTAGAACTATGAGATGGGAGTAGTGGTGTGTCAAGCTGGTAGTGCTAGTGGGTAGTGGAGGGGTGTCGCAATACTTTCGGCAATATATTGTATAGATATAGCATTTTTTCCAGTCTGCATTATTTACGACCAGCCTCCTCCTCCCCTATGTTTGTTTGTGCCCCTGTTTGTGCCCCTGTTTGTGCCCCAGTTGGGCAGTTTGCCATCCGTGGCATGTTCCCCATGTTGTAAATAAATTTTCTATATTTTCCTGTCTGTGTGCGTTGCTTTTCCTTACTTAATAAGTTAATATGTATTGCTTGGTTTCCACACTGTTAAAATTATATGTACATAAATTTATTGACATTTCTATGGACCCTTTGTCATAAATTTGTCAACATATTTGTGGCCATGAATGTGACTGTGCACATTCTACACTTCCTGCCTGGCCAAAAAATGTCACACACTAACACAACCTTGTTGTACTGCCTTGAGATTTGATTACCGACGTGGCCTGGTTTTGTTAAGCTTAGGCAATGTCACAACAACACAGATTTTTGTCCACAGTCACATTCATTGTATAACCAAGAATTTATCAAAAAATATTGATGGCAGCACTGCGTGAAGTCTTCTCCGACACAACCCAAAGATCCTCAGTGCGGCTCAGGTCTAGTTTATTTGTCCCTGTTTGCAGCTTCACGCAACACCTCCTCCCAGCTATGAGCTCTCTCTCTCCCACCGCTGCCCGCTAAGACGCTGCCCGCCAACATGGTCACGTCTTTGCAGGAAGACAACAGCGTGGGGGAACGGCAGCTGCCGACAGTCCCAAGACCTCGTCACAATGACGTCAGTTCTGGAGTTAACCCCTAATTGCGACCAATGGTGGAGATAGGGGTTCCAATGAACCCCCTATCTCCCGATCCTCGGCAGCTATCGGTTAATGTTTGGTATCTTTGGATCGTCCAGAGCCTTTCCAACAATACCAAACATGACAATGTTAAAAATTATAAAAAATTAAAATCTAATAAAATATAAAAAAAAATAAACAGGTTTTTTGTTTTGTTTATGCAGCAATATTGTTGCCATTTCAATTATAATGTGAACAATGATGCTGCACTAAGGATTTTTGAATGGGGTGCGTTTGTTAAAAATGTTATATTTTTTTAGGTGAAAATTACACTATGTCCCCATTTCAATTTTTTTTAACAAACGCAACTCATAAAATATAAGCGCAAACACTTGCATGTTAAAATGTTAAAAAAAACCACTTTACACCTTGTAAAACATTGAAAATTCTAATTTTATTGCATTTTTTGTTATAATATACAGACAGGACATGAAGCATACATATGATAATGATATATTATGAATCTGCCGAGTCTGCCGGAAAGAACGATATATAACATGTCTGGGTCATATTATAAAATAAGGCTTAAAAACGTGTTTAAACAAGAGGAGCGAAACTGTTAAAAATGAGCTCAGCAGCAGAAGCAGTGCCGCACACAGGCGTGAAGGGAAGCCATGAAAAGGGTTAATTTTTTTTTTGTCTGTTTTAAATCATTTTATTTGTTGTTTTTTTTTCGTTTCAGATCATTTTGATCAACTATTTTTCCGTTTTAAAACCTTTTGTTCTGGTTTTTTTTTTTTAAAGTCAGACCATTTGGGTCAGTTTAGCGTTTTTTAAATCGTTTTGTTCATTTATTTTTGTTCCTTTCATACCATTTTAATATGATTTAAATAAAGTTGTGAAATGTATATTCATAAGAAAAAAAGGATCTTTATTTAATAATAAAAAAAACACGATAGAATCGCCAGAATTATCGTATCGACAGAATGAATTATCGGATCCGAAAAACAAACCAAAAATTTATTATAAAAAAATATATAAAGTATAAAAAAGTAAACCATAGTAGTTTACATCAAAACGAATAGAGTTAGACAGCTTTGAAACGAGGAGAACAGACGTTCCGAAAAAACGAAAATTTCCGAAATCACGAAAAGTCGATACAAAAAACGAGCAAAGTGACACGAAAATACAAAAAATGGTCGAGGAGAACAGACGTTCCAAAAAAACGAAAAGTCCCGAAATCACGACAAGTCGATACAAAAAACGAGCAAAGTGACACGAAAATACAAAAAATGGTCGATATTCCGAAAACAAAATGTACACGAAAAACGAGTCGAGCCGAACCGAATCGAAACAGAAATCGGCCGAAACGAGCCGAAAAGTTTAAACATCCGAACGAACCGAACCGAACTAAAAAAAAAAAATCGGCGCACAAGTCTAGAACATTGCCCATGTCCGCCCCTTTCTGACACAAGATGCCGTGAAGGTGCTGGTTTATGCACTTGTCATTTCATGACTTGACTACTGCAGCTCGCTCCTCATTGGCCCCAACTTGCATATTGCTCGTTTGCAATTTGTAATCAATGCAGGCGCCAGGCTTATTTTTCTCACCAGACGCACCTCTCTTATCTCCCCCCTCTGCCAGTCCCTCCATTGACTTCCTGTACCCCCCTCTGCCAGTCCCTCCATTGGCTTCCTGTACCTCCCCCCTCTGCCGGTCCCTCCATTGGCTTCCTGTACGTTCCAGGATACAGTTTAAAATACTGACGCTCACGTTCAAATCGCTCAATAACTCAACTCCTCCCTACATGTCTTTGTTACTCCGCAAGCACGTCCCATCTAGACAACTCCGGTCAACAGGTGATCTCCACCTGTTATCTGTTTACACACGCACGCCCAACTCTCGCCTCCAAGACTTCTCATGGGCAGCATCGGTCCTGTGGAATGACTTGCCTCGCCCTATCAAACGCTCCCCTGACCTTCAGGCCTTTAAGAAGTCCCTCAAAACCCATCTCTTCAGATTATTGTACCACATCACTGATACAACTGAACCCCGTATCTCCACCAGGGGATTTCCCGGCTATCTGACATCATCACGCTATGCGCAATGATGTTGGACAGTGAGGGGGGACCCAGGGGTGGAGCCGCCATCCAAGATGGCGGGCCCCACCGGAGCTAGGCCACAAGGCACTGAATAGCGACTCGGTGCCTGAGGGGTTAAAGCCAGGCACTGCTTAAAAGGGGAGACTCTCCCCTTCTAAGTGGTGCCTGGCTTGTGGCGCTGCTCCTTCCCGATCGGGAGGGATAGGGATCCGAACGGATCCCCCCTCCCTTCCAGGCGACCTCCCGGCATTGCCTGGAAATGACGTCATCGCGCATGGTGTCAGAAGGGGCTGGATATCAGCATCTGAGGACGCTGAAGCCAGAACACTGCGGGACCCTGGACAGAGAGGTGATTATCTCCGTCGGGGCTCCCGCAGCGGATGACGTGTGGGGAACGTCCTCCGCATATAGCGGGAGTCCATGAGGATGTTCCCCACGTCATACACAGCGAAGGGGTTAAACAAAGCAATTTTAAACTTTCAATAACCCTTAATATTCTGTGTCTGCAGGAAGTCATCCAGTCTCTGTTTAAAAGTCTGTACAGTCTAGGGTTGCCACCCGTCCGGGTTTCACCCGGACAGTCCAGGTTTCGAGTCATGTGTCCGGTTTTCAGATCCTCTGCCACCCAGACACATGAATCGGACAACCCTAGACTCGGCTCTGACCCGGCCGCGTCCTTTGCAACCCTGCGCAGAGGACTGAAGAGCAGACAGTGCTGTGCGCCACCCTGGCTGTGCCTCCTGTGCAGCTCACTCCTTAACTGTTCACTCACACGCAGGCAGTCACTCATCACTGACGTGAGAGTGGTGTGGTGACGTCTCTTCCTCCCCACTCCGTACTCTAGGTACTGCTCCTCCCATCAGCCATGTGACATGCTACTGCTCAGGCACAAGTGACGAAGTTCGGGGACCATGCAGATCTTACTTGGGAGAGGCAGCAGTGTGCTTTAATTACCAGCCTGACAATCCAGCAGTGTGCTTTAATTACCAGCCTGACAATCCAGCAGTGTGCTTAAATTAACAGCCTGACAATCCAGCAGTATGCTTTAATTACCAGCCTGACAATCCAGCAGTGTGCTTTAATTACCAGCCTGACAATCCAGCAGTGTGCTTTAATTATCAGCCTGACAATCCAGCAGTGTGCTTTAATTACCAGCCTGACAATCCAGCAGTGTGCTTTAATTACCAGCCTGACAATCCAGCAGTGTGCTTTAATTACCAGCCTGACAATCCAGCAGTGTGCTTTAATTACCACCTGACAATCCAGCAGTGTGCTTTAATTATCAGCCTGACAATCCAGCAGTGTGCTTTAATTACCAGCCTGACAATCCAGCAGTGTGCTTTAATTACCAGTCTGACAATCCAGCAGTGTGCTTTAATTACCAGCCTGACAATCCAGCAGTGTGCTTTAATTACCAGCCTGACAATCCAGCAGTGTGCTTTAATTACCAGCCTGACAATCCAGCAGTGTGCTTTAATTATCAGCCTGACAATCCAGCAGTGTGCTTTAATTACCAGCCTGACAATCCAGCAGTGTGCTTTAATTACCAGCCTGACAATCCGCAGTGTGCTTTAATTACCAGCCTGACAATCCAGCAGTGTGCTTTAATTACCAGTCTGACAATCCGGCAGTGTGCTTTAATTACCAGCCTGACAATCCAGCAGCCTGACAATCCAGCAGTGTGCTTTAATTACCAGTCTGACAATCCAGCAGTGTGCTTTAATTACCAGAATGACAATCCAGCAGTGTGCTTTAATTACCAGCCTGACAATCCAGCAGTGTGCTTTAATTACCAGTCTGACAATCCAGCAGTGTGCTTTAATTACCAGCCTGACAATCCAGCAGTGTGCTTTAATTACCAGTCTGACAATCCAGCAGTGTGCTTTAATTACCAGAATGACAATCCAGCAGTGTGCTTTAATTACCAGCCTGACAATCCAGCAGTGTGCTTTAATTACCAGTCTGACAATCCAGCAGTGTGCTTTAATTACCAGCCTGACAATCCAGCAGTGTGCTTTAATTACCAGTCTGACAATCCAGCAGTGTGCTTTAATTACCAGCCTGACAATCCAGCAGTGTGCTTTAATTACCAGCCTGACAATCCAGCAGTGTGCTTTAATTACCAGCCTGACAATCCAGCAGTGTGCTTTAATTACCAGTCTGACAATCCAGCAGTGTGCTTTAATTACCAGCTGACAATCCAGCAGTGTGCTTTAATTACCAGCCTGACAATCCAGCAGTGTGCTTTATTTACCAGCCTGACAATCCAGCAGTGTGCTTTAATTACCAGTCTGACAATCCAGCAGTGTGCTTTATTTACCAGCCTGACAATCCAGCAGTGTGCTTTAATTACCAGTCTGACAATCCAGCAGTGTGCTTTAATTACCAGCCTGACAATCCAGCAGCCTGACAATCCAGCTGTGTGCTTTAATTACCAGCCTGACAATCCAGCAGTGTGCTTTAATTACCAGCCTGACAATCCAGCAGTGTGCTTTAATTACCAGTCTGACAATCCAGCAGTGTGCTTTAATTACCAGCCTGACAATCCAGCAGTGTGCTTTAATTACCAGCCTGACAATCCAGCAGTGTGCTTTAATTACCAGTCTGACAATCCAGCAGTGTGCTTTAATTACCAGCCTGACAATCCAGCAGTGTGCTGTAATTACCAGTCTGACAATCCAGCAGTGTGCTTTAATTACCAGCCTGACAATCCAGCAGTGTGCTTTAATTACCAGTCTGACAATCCAGCAGTGTGCTTTAATTACCAGTCTGACAATCCAGCAGTGTGCTTTAATTACCAGTCTGACAATCCAGCAGTGTGCTTTAATTACCAGCCTGACAATCCAGCAGTGTGCTTTAATTACCAGCCTGACAATCCAGCAGTGTGCTTTAATTACCAGCCTGACAATCCAGCAGTGTGCTTTAATTACCAGCCTGACAATCCAGCAGTGTGCTTTAATTACCAGTCTGACAATCCGGCAGTGTGCTTTAATTACCAGCCTGACAATCCAGCAGCCTGACAATCCAGCAGTGTGCTTTAATTACCAGTCTGACAATCCAGCAGTGTGCTTTAATTACCAGAATGACAATCCAGCAGTGTGCTTTAATTACCAGCCTGACAATCCAGCAGTGTGCTTTAATTACCAGCCTGACAATCCAGCAGTGTGCTTTAATTACCAGCCTGACAATCCAGCAGTGTGCTTTAATTACCAGCCTGACAATCCAGCAGTGTGCTTTAATTACCAGCCTGACAATCCAGCAGTGTGCTTTAATTACCAGTCTGACAATCCAGCAGTGGGCTTTAATTACCAGTCTAACAATCCAGCAGTGTGCTTTAATTACCAGTCTGACAATCCAGCAGTGTGCTTTATTTACCAGCCTGACAATCCAGCAGTGTGCTTTAATTACCAGTCTGACAATCCAGCAGTGTGCTTTAATTACCAGCCTGACAATCCAGCAGCCTGACAATCCAGCTGTGTGCTTTAATTACCAGCCTGACAATCCAGCAGTGTGCTTTAATTACCAGCCTGACAATCCAGCAGTGTGCTTTAATTACCAGTCTGACAATCCAGCAGTGCTGCTTAATTACCAGCCTGACAATCCAGCAGTGTGCTTTAATTACCAGCCTGACAATCCAGCAGTGTGCTTTAATTACCAGTCTGACAATCCAGCAGTGTGCTTTAATTACCAGCCTGACAATCCAGCAGTGTGCTTTAATTACAGCCTGACAATCCAGCAGTGTGCTTTAATTACCAGCCTGACAATCCAGCAGTGTGCTTTAATTACCAGCCTGACAATCCAGCAGTGTGCTTTAATTACCAGTCTGACAATCCGCAGTGTGCTTTAATTACCAGCCTGACAATCCAGCAGCTGACAATCCAGCAGTGTGCTTTAATTACCAGTCTGACAATCCAGCAGTGTGGCTTTAATTACCAGAATGACAATCCAGCAGTGTGCTTTAATTACCAGCCTGACAATCCAGCAGTGTGCTTTAATTACCAGCCTGACAATCCAGCAGTGTGCTTTAATTACCAGCCTTGACAATCCAGCAGTGTGCTTTAATTACCAGCCTGACAATCCAGCAGTGTGCTTTAATTACCAGCCTGACAATCCAGCAGTGTGCTTTAATTACCAGTCTGACAATCCAGCAGTGGGCTTTAATTACCAGTCTAACAATCCGCAGTGTGCTTTAATTACCAGTCTGACAATCCAGCAGTGTGCTTTATTTACCAGCCTGACAATCCAGCAGTGTGCTTTAATTACCAGTCTGACAATCCAGCAGTGTGCTTTAATTACCAGCCTGACAATCCAGCAGCCTGACAATCCAGCTGTGTGCTTTAATTACCAGCCTGACAATCCAGCAGTGTGCTTTAATTACCAGCCTGACAATCCAGCAGTGTGCTTTAATTACCAGTCTGACAATCCAGCAGTGTGCTTTAATTACCAGCCTGACAATCCAGCAGTGTGCTTTAATTACCAGCCTGACAATCCAGCAGTGTGCTTTAATTACCAGTCTGACAATCCAGCAGTGTGCTTAATTACCAGCCTGACAATCCAGCAGTGTGCTGTAATTACCAGTCTGACAATCCAGCAGTGTGCTTTAATTACCAGCCTGACAATCCAGCAGTGTGCTTTAATTACCAGTCTGACAATCCAGCAGTGTGCTAATTACCAGTCTGACAATCCAGCAGTGTGCTTTAATTACCAGTCTGACAATCCAGCAGTGTGCTTTAATTACCAGCCTGACAATCCAGCAGTGTGCTTTAATTACCAGCCTGACAATCCAGCAGTGTGCTTTAATTACCAGCCTGACAATCCAGCAGTGTGCTTTAATTACCAGCCTGACAATCCAGCAGTGTGCTTTAATTACCAGTCTGACAATCCAGCAGTGTGCTTTAATTACCAGCCTGACAATCCAGCAGTGTGCTGTAATTACCAGTCTGACAATCCAGCAGTGTGCTTTAATTACCAGCCTGACAATCCAGCAGTCTGCTTTAATTACCAGCCTGACAAACCAGCAGTGTGCTTTAATTACCAGTCTGACAATCCAGCAGTCTGCTTTAATTACCAGTCTGACAATCCAGCAGTGTGCTTTAATTACCAGCCTGACAATCCAGCAGTGTGCTTTAATTACCAGCCTGACAATCCAGCAGTGTGCTTTAATTACCAGCCTGACAATCCAGCAGTGTGCTTTAATTACCAGCCTGACAATCCAGCAGTGTGCTTTAATTACCAGTCTGACAATCCAGCAGTGTGCTTTAATTACCAGCCTGACAATCCAGCAGTGTGCTGTAATTACCAGTCTGACAATCCAGCAGTGTGCTTTAATTACCAGCCTGACAATCCAGCAGTGTGCTTTAATTACCAGTCTGAAAATCCAGCAGTGTGCTTTAATTACCAGTCTGACAATCCAGCAGTGTGCTTTAATTACCAGCCTGACAATCCAGCAGTGTGCTTTAATTACCAGCCTGACAATCCAGCAGTGTGCTTTAATTACCAGCCTGACAATCCAGCAGCCTGACAATCCAGCAGTGTGCTTTAATTACCAGTCTGACAATCCAGCAGTGTGCTTTAATTACCAGTCTGACAATCCAGCAGTGTGCTTTAATTACCAGCCTGACAATCCAGCAGTGTGCTGTAATTACCAGTTTGACAATCCAGCAGTGTGCTTTAATTACCAGCCTGACAATCCAGCAGTGTGCTTTAATTACCAGTCTGACAATCCAGCAGTGTGCTTTAATTACCAGCCTGACAATCCAGCAGTGTGCTTTAATTACCAGCCTGACAATCCAGCAGCCTGACAATCCAGCAGTGTGCTTTAATTACCAGTCTGACAATCCAGCAGTGTGCTTTAATTACCAGTCTGACAATCCAGCAGTGTGCTTTAATTACCAGTCTGACAATCCAGCAGTGGGCTTTAATTACCAGCCTGACAATCCAGCAGTGTGCTTTAATTACCAGCCTGACAATCCAGCAGTGTGCTTTAATTACCAGTCTGACAATCCAGCAGTGTGCTTTAATTACCAGCCTGACAATCCAGCAGTGTGCTTTAATTACCAGTCTGACAATCCAGCAGTGTGCTTTAATTACCAGTCTGACAATCCAGCAGTGTGCTTTAATTACCAGTCTGACAATCCAGCAGTCTGCTTTAATTACCAGTCTGACAATCCAGCAGTGTGCTTTAATTACCAGCCTGACAATCCAGCAGTGTGCTTTAATTACCAGCCTGACAATCCAGCAGTGTGCTTTAATTACCAGCCTGACAATCCAGCAGCCTGACAATCCAGCAGTGTGCTTTAATTACCAGTCTGACAATCCAGCAGTGTGCTTTAATTACCAGTCTGACAATCCAGCAGTGTGCTTTAATTACCAGCCTGACAATCCAGCAGTGTGCTTTAATTACCAGTCTGACAATCCAGCAGTGTGCTTTATTACCAGCCTGACAATCCAGCAGTGTGCTTTAATTACCAGCCTGACAATCCAGCAGTGTGCTTTAATTACCAGTCTGACAATCCAGCAGTGTGCTTTAATTACCAGCCTGACAATCCAGCAGTGTGCTTTAATTACCAGCCTGACAATCCAGCAGTGTGCTTTAATTACCAGTCTGACAATCCAGCAGTGTGCTTTAATTACCAGTCTGACAATCCAGCAGTGTGCTTTAATTACCAGCCTGACAATCCAGCAGTGTGCTTTAATTACCAGTCTGACAATCCAGCAGTGTGCTTTAATTACCAGCCTGACAATCCAGCAGTGTGCTTTAATTACCAGTCTGACAATCCAGCAGTGTGCTTTAATTACCAGCCTGACAATCCAACAGTGTGCTTTAATTACCAGTCTGACAATCCAGCAGTGTGCTTTAATTACCGGTCTGACAATCCAGCAGTGTGCTTTAATTACCGGTCTGACAATCCAGCAGTGTGCTTTAATTACCAGTCTGACAATCCAGCAGTGTGCTTTAATTACCGGTCTGACAATCCAGCAGTGTGCTTTAATTACCGGTCTGACAATCCAGCAGTGTGCTTTAATTACCAGTCTGACAATCCAGCAGTGTGCTTTAATTACCAGTCTGACAATCCAGCAGTGTGCTTTAATTACCTGCCTGACAATCCAGCAGTGTGCTTTAATTACCAGTCTGACAATCCAGCAGTGTGCTTTAATTACCAGTCTGACAATCCAGCAGTGTGCTTTAATTACCAGCCTGACAATCCAGCAGTGTGCTTTAATTACCAGTCTGACAATCCAGCAGTGTGCTTTAATTACCAGCCTGACAATCCAGCAGTGTGCTTTAATTACCAGTCTGACACTCCAGCAGTGTGCTTTAATTACCAGCCTGACAATCCAGCAGTGTGCTTTAATTACCAGTCTGACAATCCAGCAGTGTGCTTTAATTACCAGTCTGACAATCCAGCAGTGTGCTTTAATTACCAGCCTGACAATCCAGCAGTGTGCTTTAATTACCAGCCTGACAATCCAGCAGCCTGACAATCCAGCAGTGTGCTTTAATTACCAGCCTGACAATCCAGCAGTGTGCTTTAATTACCAGCCTGACAATCCAGCAGTGTGCTTTAATTACCAGCCTGACAATCCAGCAGCCTGACAATCCAGCAGTGTGCTTTAATTACCAGTCTGACAATCCAGCAGTGTGCTTTAATTACCAGTCTGACAATCCAGCAGTGTGCTTTAATTACCAGCCTGACAATCCAGCAGTGTGCTTTAATTACCAGCCTGACAATCCAGCAGTGTGCTTTATTACCAGTCTGACAATCCAGCAGTGTGCTTTAATTACCAGCCTGACAATCCAGCAGTGTGCTTTAATACCAGTCTGACAATCCAGCAGTGTGCTTTAATTACCAGTCTGACAATCCAGCAGTGTGCTTTAATTACCAGTCTGACAATCCAGCAGTCTGCTTTAATTACCAGTCTGACAATCCAGCAGTGTGCTTTAATTACCAGCCTGACAATCCAGCAGTGTGCTTTAATTACCAGCCTGACAATCCAGCAGCCTGACAATCCAGCAGTGTGCTTTAATTACCAGTCTGACAATCCAGCAGTGTG
>RXON01001216.1:0-21735 GCA_009667805.1 Leptobrachium leishanense | reverse complement strand
AGATCATATATGGTGTAGCACAGTTTAAAATAATAGTGCAACTATACCATCATTTATTTTACTCACGTTTACTGGTGTCTGAGCTCACAGATTGAGAGACCAGACACCAGATTGAAGGCAGCCAGTGATAGTATCTAGGTGCACCGGATCACCCATCAGCCTCAGCCACCTCCTTGGTAGATGTGAATCAGCCAGGACCCAAATAGGATAAAAATGTGGTGGTTTTATTAAAACTAATAGTAAAAGTATAAAATATAATTACCACTACGCGTTTCGCCTTAAGTGGCTTCATCAGTTGGTGTCTGAGGTTAGCGTCGCGTTACGGTGCGGGCTGCACCGTAATATCACACTAAAACAGGAACACTAAGGAGAAACCTGGGGCCGCACATTATCCACCTTAGCGTCTAGATCGTAATATGCCATAATGTCAGATGCAGAATTAAAGTCAATTATTAGATATAAAGAGTGGAGGCGCAGCTTCCTGCACTTCATGTGGGACACCTGCTCCATGAAACCACTGCCAGCTGCGGGGCTGGGGACCAGATTGTCCTCTGTATTGACCGTATGCCATGTATATACATATATCCACACACTGTACCTGCTGGATGTGACGGGGCGCCGGATCCTGAGCAGCTGCTGTTGTTGTCGCCTGGTGTTGTTCTCTCTTTTCCACCTTAAATAAATAAAGTTCTGATTATTTGAACAGAAAACCTAAAAATATCCAACATTAAATGAGGGTCGTTCCTTCATAAACCAGCGACGCCTGGGGGGGGGGGGCAGAATCTGATCCTTATGTCATGCTATGTGCGTAACGGCTCTTATAGTAACTGTCATTAGAATCTCTCGCTGGAAATACTTTAGTTTTGTGTTTAATGATTTTTCTTCCCGCTTTTCTATGTGTTGAGGAATTCAGAGCTGGGTAGAATTTCGGGGGGGGGGGTGATGCTTGCTGGGCTGGAAGAGCATCTCTCTATTCCAAGCTTGGACACACTGTCTGGACATGTCTGTTAGGGTCACAATGATTAGTTCCGTTTCTGGATTTTCCCTTAATTTGGGGAATTTTCTGGATATCGTTATAACGCGCCCTGTGAGCGATTTCCGCCGGATTCAGATGCTTTTCTTTTCTCTTGTTCTGTGATTGGCTGAAAAGTGTCGCAGTGGGACGTTTTGTAACCGCCTTTATTTTATACAATGTAACCATATGAAAGAATAAATTAACACATGATTGAAACATGGGCACTAGGCCCGGTGTGAGCGCACTTAACTTATTCACTAGGTAACTTGGAACTTGAATAGGGATTTTCAACGGTATTCTGGATACTCGTAGTTGGAGAATACCTCCAGAATACCGTTGAAAATCCCTATTCAAGTTACAAGTTACCTAGTGAATAAGTTAAGTGCGCTCACACCGGGCCTAGTGCCCATGTTTCAATTGTTGATTACTTGTATGGGGTATACATAAGTGGAATGTTGCAGCTCAAAAACACTTATTATTTAATATCAATTAGCGCCACTTGCCTCTATTTTTCACCTATCTGTAATAAATTAAACACAGACTTATAACCTGCGCCTCGACTCGTGGTTTTTGACTCTGTTCCTAATTTGGAAATGGTTTATGGGGATTTGAGTCGGAATAAAGAAATCACTGGATAAGGTTTACAGCCGACACAACACTCCAACACTTCACCTCACCTACACTGTCCATCCTGTCACTTTTTTTATCACTGAAACTGGGTGTCAGGCTCCCCGCCGATGACTGCACCGTGCCTGCCATGTGTCCCTGGGCAGCACATGAAGAGTGCTGCTCAGCCTCAGCCCTGGCTATCCAGCACTGAAAGGGGTTAACAGTGAATGACAGTGCACACACACACACACCACACCCCTGCTGGGAATAAAAGTTTCCCCTTTTCCCCTTCCATCAAGGCCTTTGCATTATGTGCCTTTTCCTGCTTTAGCTCAGACATACTCTGCATTACTCCTGACATACCTGTGTATCAGACCTGGCTTACCCATATGACCGACCACGGCTTCTGGATATCCCTCTGTACTGCACAAAGATCCCTCCTGTGTACAGCACATTGTGTTCTCCTCAAGGTACCTCCAAAGTTTGCAGCATTTCCATAGTTCTTAAGTGTCCTCCAAGTGTCTTGGTACCTTCTGTCTCAAAGTGTCCTCCTCAAGCATTCTCAAGACCCCCTGCTGTATACAGATTCCTGGTACACCTTTCATCCACCCTGGTCATCTCTCTGCAACCCCAGTATATCACCAGTGCTGGCTCTCCTGCTTCTGCCTCCACCCTCAAGTGTCTCCTCCAAGTGTTATTGTTCACTGCATACCAGGCTCGTATCCGCAAGGCCAGTACCCTTCTGGTGCTGATCCTGACACTGGGTGTGGTCAGGTTACAGAGTGCGCACTATGTATAACCATACTGGTGAGGATTGTATGCTCAGACTTACTGTACATAATGTCAGCTCCCAGCCGTGCAGAGACTATCAGCAGGAAGAAACACGCCATGATCAGCAGAGACGTCACCAACATATCCCTGTAAGCGTCGCGATCTGCAGAGAGAGACCAGGGCCAGATTTACAATGAGGGAAAGTAAGCATGTGCCTACAGGTGCCACCACAGGGGGGTGTCTTGTTCTGTAAATTTAAAAAAATATGAAGTCTGGGATGTGCTCTTGGTCCCTGGTGACGCTGTGTGAACTCAGAGCGACAGAACCCCCTGACCTTGATTTATCATCTTGGAATATATAGATCATTGCTGTGACCTTAGGCGTGTGCACGGGGTGTGCCTAGGTACACCCTAATGCCGGCCCCCAGCACACCCCGCAGGCTCACGGGAACACTCTGGGTCCCGGCTGGCCGCATCCCATGCATAGCCGCCGGGACCCTTCACCCCTGCAGGCTTGGCGGCAGCCTCTGCTTCCCTGATGGTCCGGTGGCTGTGGGGTGCTGCATTGTGATCTGTGCTTCGCACACAGATCTCAGAGCATGTCCCACAGTGAGTGACTGAACACGGGTGCCGGCGATCAATGATGACCCATCACCTGACCGCCAGCGCTCACTGTGTCAGAGCGCCAGTGGTCAGGTGACAGGTCACCTGCAATCGCTGGCGCTGAGTTCGTGTCCAGTCACTCACTGTGGGACCTGCTCTGCAGTCTGTGCGTGAAGCACAGATCGGAATGCAGCACCCCACAGCCACCGGATCGTCAGGGAAGCAGAGGCTGCCGCCAGGCCTGCGGGGGTGAAGGGTCCCGGCGGCTATCCATGGAATGCGGCCAGCCAGGTTTCCCCTCATCGACCCCTCCCTTCTGCACAACCAATATTCAACCCCCTCCCTGCAAAAGAAAGGTAAGCAGGAGAGGGAGCAACTTTTGAATATTTAAAATATTTATACACACCACATATTACTGGGGTTTTATTGCTGTGGATTCTGTGATACGCTCATACACACTGCACTGTATGACTGTGTGTGTAAATGCATGTATTTGTCTTTAAACAGGCTGCTATGTAAAATTCGGCACCTGTGTCCTTGTCTCAGCCCGGCGTTGCCCCATTGTCCTTCACCCAAGAGGCTGGTATTGCTCCTAGAAGCGCCACTATATCTTCTGCCTGCACTCCACAAAGTAAGAATAGTGAATAAAGCATCGTGAGATACAGGTAGAAGACTAAATATTGGTGCTTGGCAGCAAGAGGTTAACCTCCCTGGCGCATATTTTTATATGTCGAAATCGGTGCATTTATTCAGCCCCCTGGCGGTTTTCCCGAGTGTGACTCGGGGTTAAATTTCATTGCTGAAAGCAGAAAGCCCCGAGCCACACCTGGGCTGATACATACCTGTCCCTGCGCTCCATCGCTGTCCTCTCTCAGTCACCTCTGGCCGATCACGGCGTCCTGGTTCCTGTTGTGAGTGGCTGAGTCCCTGCACTTTGGGGGCCCTGTGGTGAATGGTGAAGTCACCGCAGGGTGGGGCAATTTGATTCCCCGAAGTGCAGGGAACAACAGTCTGCGACATTTCGTCGCTCTGTGAATGACCCCTATAGTAATGATATATTTTGCCTGAATGCTTGAGTGTGTGTCTGTGTATGTTTGCATAAGGGTGCGTGAATATACCGTGGCAAAAAAAGTATGTGAACCCTTTGGGATTACGTGGAGTTTTGCATGAATTGGTCACAAAATGTGCTCTGATCTTCATCTAAGTCACAACAATTTGAAAAACACAGACTGCTTAAAATAATGCAACAAACATTATATGTTTTCATGTTTTTATTGAACAGAACATGTAAACATTCACAGTGCAGGATGGAAAATGTATGTGAACCTTTGGACTTAATAACTGGTTGACCCTCCTTTGGCAGCAATAACCTCAACCAAACGTTTCCTGTAGTTGCAGATCAGACCTGCACAATGATCTGGAGTAATTTTGGACCACTCCTCTTCACAAAACAGGTTTCAGTGGAGCAATAGTCTTGGGATGTCTGGTGTGAAATCGCTCTCTTAAGGTCATGCCTTTCAATCGGGCTGAGGTCAGGACTCTGACTGGACCACTCCAGAAGGCGTATTTTGTTTTGTTGAAGCCATTCTTTTGTTGAATTACTTGAATGCTTTGGGTCATTGTCCTGTTGCATCACCCATCCTCTGCGGAGCTTCAGTTGGCGGACAGATGGTCTTACGTTTTCCTGCAAAAGGTCTTAAACCCTGGAATTCATTTTTCCATCAATGACAACAATCCGACAAGGCCCTGAGGCAGCAAAGCAGCCCCAAACCATGATGCTCCCTCCGCCATGTTTTACAGTGGGGATGAGGTTTTGATGTTGGTGTGCCGTGCCTTTTTTTCTCCACACAGTGTTGTGTGTTTTTTCCAAACAACTCAATTTTGGTTTCATCTGTCCACAGAATATTTTGCCAGTAGTGCTGTGGAACATCCAGGTGCTCTTTTGCAAACTTCAAACGTGCTGCAATATTCTTTTTGGACAGCAATGGCTTCCTCCGTGGTGTCCTCCCATGTACTCAATTTTTGTTTTCCTTATTGTAGAGGTGTCACAGAAATCTCTGGCACATGCCAACATTTTTGTTAAATCTTTAGCTGACACTCTAGGATTCTTCTTTACCTCATTAAGCATTATGTGCTGTGCTCTTGCAGTCATCTTTACAGGATGACCACGCCTAGGGAGAGTAGCAACAGTGCTGAACATTCTCCATTTGTAGACAGTCTGTCTTACCGTGGACACATGCACATCAAGGCTTTTGGGAGATACTTTTGTAACCCTTTCCAGCTTCATGCAAGTCAACAATTCTTGATCGTAGGTCTTCTGAGAGCTCTTTTCTGCGAGGCATGGTTCACATCAGGCAGTGCTTCTTGAAACCAGTAAAAGCAAAACTGGTGTGTGTTTTTAAAGGGCAGGACAGCTTTCAGCAACACATCCAATAATATCACACTGATTGGACTCAAGGTTGGCTCACTCCTGGCTCCAATTAGCTCTTGGAGAAGTCATTAGGCTAGGGGGTTCACATACTTTTTCCATCCTGCACTGTGAATGTTTACATGTTATGTTCAATAAACCCATGAGAACATAAGGTTTGTGTTGTATTATTTTAAGCAGACTGTGTTTTTCAAATTGTTGTGACTTAAAATGTGCTCTGATCTTCATCTGTGTCCAATTCATGCAAAACTCCACATAATAACAAAGGGTTCACATACTTTTTTTGCCACTGTAATATATATATATATATATATATATATATATAACTTTTGGGTGCACACCCTAATGCAATAGGCTGCGCACACCTATGGCTGTGACCTAACATTCATCCTTCTTACCGTTCCCGCCTCCATCATCCTCATCTTGTCCCTCTGAACGCCTGGTATTGCTGTCACTGCAAGACAAATCACAAACACTGATTTTCTGCAATCTCATGGTGTGAGGTCTGGGTTACGATCTGAGTAGGACCTATAGGGAGAACTAAGAAAAAACCTTTACCTAAGTGCATTACCTGTCCTTTAAGCGGCTGGGTGTCACGTGCAGGGGAACCAAGGGAGTGAGGGCACAAGCCCAGGATGCAGTGACACACACGAGAATGGGGGATGCAGTAAATTAGCAGGGGTTTATTTATAAATTAACAGAGTGAAGAGCGAGACAGGAATGGGGCTGACTCAGGCCAATTAGAAACACAGGGGCAAGGCAGGAAGAGAGCTGAACATAGAGGGAACTTACAGAAGATACCAGATGAACAAGACAGGAACGGGGCTGGACAGGACAGGATCTGTATTGCAGGTAGATGGATGGGAAAGGAACGGTATTGCAGTCATAAGGACAGGACAGGAACTGGAGAAAGTCCACAATAAGGAATAGGCTGAGGGTCCAGGAAAAGGTACATGCTGAAGTTCTTGGAACAGGAGGGTCTTTTACCAGCAGGAGTCTTGGAGTAACAGCAGCAGTCTTAGGCGTGGTATCTGTGACAGAAACGCTCTTGTCTGTCCTGGCTCTCCAGGCACCCCTTACCAAGATCAGTTCGGCCGCTGAGTTGCTCAGAACTCAGTGCCTCGAGCAGCCTGATCTGTAGCTCCAGACCTGCTTGGTCTGATCCTCTGCCTCTTTGTATTTCCAGAAGGCCACCTTCTGAGGGCGATTGTGGGTACCCTGAATGAAGACCCCAGACAGGCTGTATGTTCAAACAGGAGACTGAATTTAATGGAAAAACACACCAGTATTTATGTGGTCAAACAGGGGTCATTTGCATATACCAACTCACAACCTAATTACACTGAAATATAAATGTACAAACATTGACTTCTTGGAAGGTGAACTCTAATTCCATTAGGTCAGTCAGATTAGCAGGATGAAGTTTCTCTTCCCTACCCCACTTCATGCCAATAGCCCGTTGTAGCCCCTTTGGATATAAATTTTATTCCTCTGTGAGCTGGTAAATATGTCCCAAACTGCTGGAATGCACCGCCATGACAGTCGTGGAACGCAAGTTCCAGGCTGGAACGCACCGCCATGACAGTTGCGGCACAGTGATGACGTCATAAACAACATGTGACCGGGAGATCGGCGAACCCGGAAGTGGAGGAAAAAACATGTTTTACACTTATTAGGCTTGTAGAGTGCCCCAGGTTGCCCCTTTTTTGCTGCTATGGACTGATGAAGGCAGATCTATTGCCGAAACGCGTATCCCCCTTGATCCTTTTAAAGATACGGTTTTATTCTTACAATAAAGTAATTATCCCCCCCTTTTTTACATCTGTCTAGTCCCTTTGGCTTTTTATGGTTTGCATATCCAGACTTTTACCAACTTTATTTATATAATACGAATATCACCCAACTAACCCGATTGAGACTCTCTGCAAGCTGACAAAAGAGGTGCTGGTGCCCACCGACCAAAGGAGCACTGCATGCTATGAATTTGAGCCTGAACCATTAAGGCTCCATCATCGGTGAGTGAGACCATTTTTAATTATATTCATCTGAATACCACCTCAAGTTACGCTAGGTTTGCCCTGTTTTTCCAAATTACTTGTATTTGAGGCAAATAAGAAAATCAAAGAAGGGAAGAGCCACTCTATTTGGCCCAGTGTACTTCGAACCAGAGCCTGGAAAATAGAGGCTCTGGAAAGTGTAAGTACCCCCCCCCCTCATTTGAGTTACACCGAAGCCAAAAGCACTTATACAGTGCTGTACTATTATCTTCCACTTTTTTTGTTCCGAGGACCATAAAGATACCAGGACCCCAAGGAGAAGCCATCTACCTGGACCCCCATACACACCCGATGTAAGAGTGTGAGATCTATATAGACTTTCGCCGGCTCTATTCTCCACTCACATATAGACTATTTTTTACAACGTGCACATTTTTGGAATTGTGGTTTCTTTTTACGCAGGATTTTCCTGTTCAGTTATCTATAGACACTGTTGCACTTTACCACTGCTGACAAAATTATTATTTTTTGTATGCACTCTCTTTTTGTTTCTTATACAAGATTTATATGGACTTTTTTTATAGTGCATGGTCTCTAAATTGACGGACCTCCCCCCCATTTGTGCACTGATAGACACTTGGCACTTAACGACTTTTTGCTTCACACAAGACGTGTTTTTATGTAAAGTTCTTTATGTACTGTGGTTGTCCCTACGATGCAATTTTATTGTTTGGAATATTAGCTGGAGCCAAATAGGCATATCATCACTGTTAAGACAAACATTCTTTAGGTGGTAATTACCATCTCATGCACTTTACTTGCATTTTTGCACACCATTGGTTCTTTATTCAAAGTAGCACTTTACTACTAGTCCATTTCCGACTGTGCTCATATCCTAATCAAGACCACTGTCTCCTCTGGGACTCCTACCCTTCCCCCATTGTCATATAGAACCTTTTTCTATTATTCTTGCCGTCTAGCCTGTGCCCAACTTTTTTCTACGTATCCGCATGTACAGTAGTTACTACTAGTCCCAAATTCTTTGCGCCACTGAATCCATTTCCATATCTCTTTAAACACATTTCTGTCGAGGTTTTGTGTTTCTCCCTCAGTAGGCTGCATTTATACCTGAAATTATCACTATTAATTAATTCACAATCAGTGCCTCCACTGTAATTTTCATATCCACAGGTCAGTCAGATTAGACCGTTACATTAAACATTACTTAGCATTTCTAATGACAAACATTAATTACATTGTGTACAGGTAAATCAAATCATTATTTCAAGACAATGGCGGATTATGGTAACAGATTACACGAGACAACAGACAGATAATGAGGCAGTATTTGCATAATCCAGATTACATAAACCTAATTACATTGTTCTGGTTAAACAAAGACATAAACTTTAAACTAAAATCACACATTATGGCAATGCCCCATGAACATTCTCTGCCATAATTACTCATAGTCTGCAGGCATGAGGCTGGCATCTGCTCCTCTCCAAGGGGCACAGAGGCTATATGTAGGGTGGGCAATGCTGTGAGTGCCCTTGCCAGCCAGTCCCAGACTCCTGGAACACAAGTCACTGAAAGGTGGTGGAGGCTTCCGTCACAGTATCCAATAGGGGTGATGCGTTAAACGAAGTTAAAGTGAAAAATAATTTGTTTTTAATTTCCTGTATGAATATATAAATATTGTGATTCAAATACATACCTTAGTTAATGTGCCCCTTAGTTTAAAATCTTTCTAACTACAGATATCCTCTCAAAGCTAGCCAAAGAATTTTAATTAAAAGCAGGCACCATCCTGTAAAGAGAGGATCTTTTGTTTTACCATTACGAGGATAGAAAAAGAGCACGAAACTTGTAAAAAAACCGATTTATGCTATCAATATGAACCATATATGGTAATAAGAAGTGCTTGTGGGGTTGATCGTGTTGCTCAACTCTGGCGTGGAAATATATCTGTGTACTGATTGGTCACTGTTACTCCATTGAATGTATGCTATATAATGTCATACTCGAGAATCATCTATTGAAGTAATTACTCTGCACACCCTTGTGTATGTGTTTTATTGCTTCCCTAGCTAGCTACTAGTACTGCGCTGTGCCACGTCTTACATGAGGAAAACAAAAATCTTCTGGTTTACATAGTTTGGTAAATATACATATGAAATTAATACTTAACAGTCGGTGTCAGATTTGACCTTTGCCTCTCGGCTTCTTTGGGGTCCACTGGGGTTTTGTTTTTTTTACAAACCCCCAGCTCACCTTCAATGAGTGGCTTGTTCAAAGTGTGAATCTTGCATCTCCCTTTGTGATGATGTATGTATACATTCTGTTTGTGTATCTTCCTTGTTTTTGCTACTCTTGGTTATGGTGTCTCATTACTGGAATTTCTGTGTTTAGTTTCCTGGTACGTAATGCTTGCTTGCCTGTGATAGCCCCGCTGTGTTCTCTGTTGCACAGGTTTTATGTATCCTTGAGTTTGTGGACTCTGTCAATGGCTTGCTTTTTTGCTTTTAAATCTCATTTACCAGGCTTGTTTGTTTCAGCTGAAGTACCCTGCTTGTGGTAATCGCTTGCCCCCACCTCTTTCTGGGACTTATTTCTCAAACGCTGGAGTACCCCGTCTTCTTTAATCGCTCGGGAGATACTTCGAAAGATGTCCCCTCCCATGACCCTTTATCTGTGATATTTCATGCTTGTTTGCTCGTCTCCTGATTGACAAAATCCCATCTGTTTTCTTCGCATTGCGCTTCCCTTGCAATTGTCCTCCCTACGTTGCCGCTCCTGCACTGGCGTTTTTTTTTTTTTTTTTTTACTACGGGTTTAATGAACTAGTTTTTTTTTTCTTCAGGTTTCACGTTTGCTTTTGTATTTTTAAAAAAGACAGGTTTGGGTTAATGAGCATACTAACAATATTAATAGAGGTTATGAGAAACATTGTGTCTCTAACCATAATAATAAGTAACCCAATAGGCTTAGAATTCTTTGGCATTGAAAAGGTAACTAAAAATTGGAGGGGAGAAGATGTTGATTTAAAGCTTGCGAGAACTGAAATTAAACGGATTTATAAATGAAATACACTTGAACCAAATGGCTTGAATGCTGAATTTGAGATATGCCATTTTTTATAGGATCTGTATATTAAACTTTTAGATATATAGTTATTGTGCCCAGCAGTTGTGACATTGAGAAATGTTGACTGTTGGACATAATTGTTGCATTTTTGGTGTAATGGGGCTGATTGTTTTTAGGTGTGGTATAAGTGCTCATCATCTAAAGATAGTCTATGCGGTGGGCTTTATTATTAACTCTCTTGTATATTATATGATGACCTGTGGCTTTTTAGCACACGTGATCGGACTGAGAGTGGTCTTGAAGTGCTGGCCGAACACATTGAATATTATATGGAGAACTAGACAGGATATATGACTACATGATCGGAAGCTACACTTGGAAGGAAAAGTCTGTGGAATGCACGTTGAAATTGAAATCGGATGGGACATTCGACCACATGACTGGAAGTCATGTTTGAGAATCTGTGGACCGCACGCCGGAACTAAAATTGGAACGCACGCGCGGTTACTAATCACAGGTGACAGACATATTGCATTATGAAGTGGCTATTTAAATAGCTGTATGAAAATGTACAGAATATGTAAGACTGAGGAAGCCTACAGATTTATTAGAATAAATGGTTTAATTACTTATTGGAAGTTCAGTTCATCTTTTCCTTTTGGTAAACCTTCGGCTCAAGACTATCTGTACCGATATTGATCCTTTGAAAGCCTGTTTATCAAGAGGCTCAAAAGATTGTGAGTATTCACTGTATACTTACTGGTATGCTATAAGACTGCTGATATTTGCGCAATGGAGGTCTTCTTTTCCTTTCAAGTGTTAAAGATGCTATCCATTGATGATTCTACTGATGATTTGAGCGTGAATAATCGCATACAAGGGCTGTGACCCCCCCAGAGTGGTCAAGTGGCGATACCATCTGAGCCTTATACAAACTGTTTGCCATATTTGTCATTCATTTACCCAAACGCTATTGCACCATAGAGTTTCCTTCTATCTTTCAATTAGGTTATGTTGAAGTTAATTCTTTAATCAGGAATAAGCAGAAATACTATTGAAGTTTCTTTTGAAGCTGCTACTTGACAGATAAGTGCGCTCACACCGGGCCTAGTGCCCACTGATTTTGATATTAATTTCTTTGAATCAGCAGCTGTCCCCCTCCATTTGGTGGTATATCCAAAACCACCTGTGAAGTAGAATAGGGAAAAGAGAATATGGCAGAGTCAGCGCTTCCTTCAATGGTGACTTTTTTCTCTCAATCTTCTGACTTTAAATGTGGATGTGTACCTCAAACAAAGCAGAATTTACCATAGCGTAGCAATTTGGTCTCCACACACTTAATAAGAAAGAGGAAATAAACTCACATATTATGGTGTCTCGATCAGACACTTGATGTATTCAGCAACCGGTGATTTTCTTAAGGAGTACCAGATCTCCTGAGCATCCAGGAAATGTCCTTCAAGTGCCGAATAAGGCCAGGATTCACAGAGTGTGTGATCAAATAAATTTGTTAAAAATCAATAAATGAAAAGATGGGCAAACACACCCAAACGCGTTACACGATTAAAAGCTCTTCTTCAGTAGGTGTATGGTCCGTTGACAAGTGAAATGTACTTATAGTCTTTACCGTAATTATGAGTCCAATAGTGAAAATGAAAGCGCCCTCAATTTTGTTTGGCGCCAAGTGATTATGCGTAATTTCAGGACTCTCCATAAAGAATCGTGCGTTCCAGTCGAGAGAGCGTGCGTGCTAGACGCTGTTAATCCTAGACCCGGTTCTAAAAAATAATTATCCCTGGTCTGATTTGATGACAAGGCTGATGCATTCTGTCTATCCTGTGGGGACACTCCTTTTCAGATGCCGACTCCCCTGATGTGATATCGATAGTGGGTTTAATGGGTTTTCTGATGTGGGGGCGTCGCAATGTTTTCCAAGATTGTATCACCTGTTAACCATTTATATACTCGATGCTCAGTATAGTCGGCATTAACCCGATCCAGCTGCTCACGTTTAAACCACATTAAATCACTCTTATATTTATCCAAATCACCAGCTAGTTTCAAAATCAAGTGTTCACATGAGGGATTTTTTACTACTTCAGAGAGTTTAAGTATTAAGATTACAGATTTTGAATTTAAGGTCTTAAATTCCTCAACCACGAGCAGGGTAAGGTCCAGGGAGCATTTGTTTAAAATTGCAATCCATCTCCTGCACATTTCTGGATTATTCCTCTCAATTGTGGGTAAATTGCTAATATGAAATCCACGTGGAATTTTTTTCATTCGATAGTAGTGCGAGAAATACGTATCATGTAGCTCCAGATCGATTTCCTTATGCCTTAATTTCTCCAAATCACAAATTGGCCTCAAACGGACTCGGACCTACCTAATACAACACTAACATCGGAGGCAAAGTATTCCCGCAGCTTGTTCCTCTGAATACTGCCATACCTCCGCTTGCTCCAAGTAGGCTCCCGCCCTTGTAAGAAAATCCTCCGATGCCATAATATATTCAGTCCCTTAGATAGAACGTGATGTGGTCCAAGGCTAAGGTAGATGTGTATACCGCACGTCAATGTAATATGAAAGGAACTCGATCCTCACACGCCCTGTAATACAATCCAATGCTCCGGTGCTGGAATTATGTACAAAAACAATAAACTCTCGATAATTCCGCTTCTCAGACTCTTCAGTATAATAAACAGAAGATTTTTATTAAAGTCGTCAACGTTTCAGTCCCACTGGACTTTCCTCAGAACAATACAGAATTAAAACACAATATGCAGATTTGTTACAAGAGAAAGAAAAATCTAAAGGACCTACTAGTCCAAACAGATCAATTCTCATCGAGATCAAGTACAGCATCCAGGTTGCTATCGCTGTACCACGTGTAACTCTGATCATTGGAAAATCTTTTCATCATCCGCATAGTGGAAAGAAATACATGATTAGACACAGAATCACTTAAACAATAAATTACAAATTTTGTTGTACATCTTGCCCCTGTGGTACATAGGAAAAACTAACAACTCCTTACGGGAATGTTTGGCCAATCATCGGGCAGCAATTCGAGCGGCTCTATCTGGAAAGACAACCCGCAACTGGTGGCAAGACATTTTCAGGAAATGCGACATCCACTTTCGTCTTTGAGGATGATGGGAATCGATCACATACCCCTTATCGAGGGGAGGAGAGAGCAATGGAACTTTTGAAATTAGAATCGTTCTGGATTTTCACTTTGGAAACTCTAAACCCGAAAGGGTTAAACGAGAAGAACAAATTTTATTGTTATCTAGACCCTCGTCAGTAGGAAAATTGTCCTCCTTTAGCCTTGTTTATTTCTTATCTTTGCACAGGTTCTAATAATATATTAATGTTTAAGAATTAGCTAGACATGTATTTAAGAAGCGAGTACCTCTGTATGTAGCCCCTGTTGCTGTGAGATTATGTGTGTCCTACACCTGGTTGTAGCGTTGGAGCCTTTCTGGCTCCGATGCTCCTCCTGGTTACAATACAAATACAAATACATCTATGGCCTCACATCATAAATCGATGCAAAACAGTTAAATGTACATCTAGAACCACATGAAAAACGCACAAATCTACAACAGTTAGTTTTTATAAAGCGCTTACTGAGCGCCAGGATTTAATTACTATTAATTAAGGCATTAGATATGTGTTATGTACTATCTAATAATCCCGATACTCACAGCATCAACAACATTGTCCCATTATAATGTCAAAACAGCACACATTCTAGAACTCACAGCTAAATACATCTCTTTGTATGAACACACACTGAAACGAATATATATCAAATGACATAAATATGTCTTTTAATTGATATACAGTCCTTCCCACAATGGTTTAAACAATACTATATCCCTCCTGTTTTATAAATACTTTAAAGAAACGTGAAGACACATTGAGCTACGCTCAAATTTAGCAAAGGAGTATCAAAGAGGGAGGGAGGGGAAGGGGGCTTAAACAGGTGCGATTGAAAGCTATCACTTTTTTTATTTAAAGCAAGCTGACCATATCTGAGAAGCGACATACACTATATTGCCAAAAGTACTCGCTCACCCATCCATATGCGAGTCAAGGTAGGTGAGCGAATACTTTTGGCAATATAGTGTAGTGTATGTAAAGGAAGTCAGTATATATATATATATATATTCACAGTATATGCCCTGCTTCCCTGTAATATGCTACATTATTACTGTGCAATATGTATATTTTAACTAGTGTACTTGCATATTAAATAACTGAAATAATTACAAAGCTTTTTAAAAAAAATCTGGGAATTAAGAGCAAAGCAATGAATCATGACCTTGCCTTAATATGTGCTATAGTAGGTGAGAGTTAGAGAATATGAAGCAGTGGCGTTTATGTGGACTGTGTGGGAAGCACCTACAAGTTCTGTAGCGCTGTAGAAAGGACAAGACAGACATACTTGCAAATGAGAGAAATCTCAATGTATCCTTTCTGGTAAAATACTTTGTTAATTAATAAATTGTGTGTTAGTGCATATATTTCTCTGTGTTGGATTATACGGTATATGCATTATATGTTTGAGAGTGCATCATGTGAATGAAATAAAAACAAATAAATAAAAACCCAGCTGACACGAAAATTGGAGGGAAATTTAAAATTAGTTTGAATTGAAATTGTATTTTTGTATGTCTGTGTTATGTGTGTTTTTCTTTTGTTTGAATATACAAGAGAATTTAAGGAAGAACGACTGTTATAAAAAGAGATAAAAAAATGTCACAACCCCCTCGATTTCTCCTAGCCCCTCCTTTTTCTTTTCCCTCTTAATTCCTTTGTGTTTAAAATTTGAACTTTCATCATGGATTTCTGATTTCCGTAAAGTATTTATTATAATTAATAAAATTTGAATAATTAATTTTCCATTTATTTAAGCTATTAACAAAACTTAATTTTTTTCAGATGTATGCATGCCATCACTTTTGCAGCTCAAGTCAAGTCCACAGTGACTGAGTGGAACGAATCATGGACATTGTGTCAAGATCAAAGGTCACAGGTAATATGCAACCAGTGCATAGAGACAGCATGTTCAGGAGTTCCTATTTCGGGAACTCTGGGTATCTCATTTTGCCTTACAATTGAGGGATAAGTGTGAGAAAGGATTGGATTTGGGAAAATGAGAATGTATTTCTTGAAAGTGTGTGTGAATGCAGGTGTGTATGCGTTTTGTGGAGTGAAGCTGAACATAAGAAAACACAGATATAGATCTGACTCATGTTGATTATTAGATATAATAACTTGAATTTAAAAGTGGATTTATTTTTCTTGTTCGGCGAAGTTTATTTGGGGAATGGGAGTTAATAGTTATTTAAATGTCTAGACTAGGCATTTGGCCTCAGGTATTATTAGTTTAATTGCTAAGTTTTGTTTTTCCGTTTGAGTGATCACAATTGTGTAAGTGATCAAAGCGACAGCTGAAAGTTTAATTTCCTGTATGAATATATAAAAATATTGTGATTCAAATACATACCTTCCTTAATATGCCCCTTAGTTTAAAATCCCTCTAACTACAGATTTCCTCTCGAAGCTAGCCAAAGAATTTTAATTAAAAGCAGACATCATCCTGTAAAGAGAGGATCTTTTGTTTTACCATTACGAGGATAGAAAAAGAGCGCAAGACTTATAAACCAGAATATAGAAAATCAAACATCTTTATGCTATCAATATGAACCATATATGGTAATAGGAAGTGCTTGTGGGGGATGACTGTCTTGCTTAACTCTGGCGTGGAAATATATGTGTATACTGATTGGTCACTCTTATTCCATTGTATGTATGCTATAGAATGTCAAACCCAAGAATCATCTATTAAAGTAATTACTCTGCACACCCTTGTGTATGTGTTTTATTGCTTCCCTAGCTAGCTACTAGTACTGCGCTGTGCCACTCCTTACATGAGGAAAACAAATCCTCTGATTTACATATTTTGGTAAATATAAATATGAAATTAATATTTAACACCAGGGGCAAAGCCCTAGGTTGGGGGACCGGGGGAAAACAAGCTATTCTGGAACCCCATATGCGCAAAGCTTAACTCATCCCCTTTTCAAAATCACACAAAGTCCTTTATATTTTCTTCACTTTATTGGGAAAGTAACAGCAAATAAAAGGTGTCTTTATAGATAGAGAGGGTTTCTCAGCTATACATTGGTATGGGAGGAAGGGGATAGTGAGGGCTTCTCTGGTGTACCTTGTTATGGGAGGAAGGTGTTACGTCCTCGGCCCCTGCTGCGCTCCCCTGGGGGGGGGGGGTCAGGGCATGTTTCTGTGCCACTGGCTGGTCAAGTACCTGCATTCCATGATGACCGATCGGCGTCTGAGGGGGTGGGGCCTGGTGTGGTCACAAGGAGCCGCCGGGTTTAAAGCTGGGCGCGAGGAGTTGCCTCGTCGCCCTGACAGAGTATATTTCCCGCGTCGCCTGTTTGCTATGAGACAAATCTGATTTGTTACCGACCCATTTCTGTCTGAGGACCTTGATTACGTATTTCAACCCAGATTGCTGATTGACTATTCTGTTTTTCCCCACTTTGTGTTTGTTCGTTCGAGTCAATGTTACGATTCGTATATGCATGTATGAGACCTGCCCGTCTCCTTGAACAATCTTACTCAAGCTTCTGGCCTCGGATAGCTGCCTGTACGACCGAAGACCTAATCACAAGGCAACCTTACTGTGGGTTTGATTATCATGCTGTAAGCTCTGATTATACTACGTACGATCTGAAACCTGTACGATCAGAAAGACTTATGAAAATAAGGTTTTTCCCTGAGGTTACTGCGCTGCAGTCTGCACAACTCATATGCCGTGGTAAACCTTTATATTACGAACAAACTCAAAAATCCTGCTACTGTTACGATTTTGTATACTGTATTTCATTCCAAGATCTCTCATGATTATATCGCAACACTAAGATGTCCTTTGGTCACGAAACCAATCGAGCTTAAGTGTGATTCTAGACTGTGTGTCTACTCCCTGGCTCGGGAGAATAGCTTTGTTTTCAAGGTCTCTAGTTGTCAGAAAAATCTGCTCTCTATAATCCAAACAACACTACTTCAGTTCGAGCGCTATACAGTTCATTACAGAAGGATATAGTGAGGGCTTCTCTGGTGTACCTTGTTATGGGAGGAAGGTGAAGCAGGATGCAATTACCCAGTATAAACAGCATGTTTACTCACATGCCTCTATGGTTAGACTAAAGGAAGGCAAGCTTGCTGATGCTGAGGAGGAAGTGGGGCTGGACCAAACTATGTGGGTTAGACAGGGAGAGTGGACTAATCCATTCTTAAATAAAGCATAGGGGGAAGCAAATGAGGAATCTGATTCCATGATACAAGCAGGTCCATGATTCCATTATACAAGAGTCCAGGAAACAAAAGCCAAGGGTCTGGTGCACAGATATCATGTAGGGCAGTGGTCCCCAACCCAGGCCCTCAGGGCCCACTAACAGGCCAGGTTTGCCAGATATCTGAAGCACAGCACAGGTGTTATGATTTGCTGCTCAGTGATTGCAGGATTCAGTCTGCATTTCCCCAAGGTGATCTGCAAAATCTGGCCTGTTAGTGGGCCCTGAGGACCAGGGTTGGGGACCACTGATGTAGGGAGTCTGGGGAGATGTTTCTGGATTAGTCACAGTTAGGTAGGCAACTGAATCACCCACAGAGCAGAAGCATCATGGGATAGGCATGTGTATGCGTTTTATATAAGTCTTGATTCACTGAAGCACCTGTGATGCCTCCAGGAGTATTGGAGCAATATGACATGGCAAAGCTGGAAAGGCACTGCCATAGTTGGAAATGGCACATGACATTCGGCTTCGCAGAGGTAGAACTGAAAACAAATAAGGGAAAGAGGAAGAGGAGAACTTAATGTGGCTGGTAAAAAAAAAAAAGAGAAATAACAAAAGAGAGGCCAAAGCTGAGCCAGTAATATAAACACAAAAAATACGAGCTTGGTGAAGGAACTCCTAACCACACGAATACCAACAGACTAACAAAATAGCCGAGTCAGAGGAACCAGAGATTCTTAAAATCCAAATACAAACCGGCTCAAACTAAATGAAATAAATAGTCACACAAATATATATACTATATATATCAGGTCTTTGGGTTCACAGCATAAATCCGTGTGCATGTTTCGTGTAGATCCCAGACGTGTGGCTTTTAATGCACATTTCCACAATTTAGGATTATTCCTGTCCCAGGGAATAATAAAGCAGAGATTCGCGCGTTATAACAGTAACAAATTAAAACATTGACGAGCAAGTTATAAGTATAATGGTGATAAATGAATGTACGGAGTGGCGCGTTATGACTGACAGCCGAATGGTCAATGCCTGGACTCGTTATATATATTTACGATACAGAGGTTGTGTATTTTTACTGTAAATGCGGATCCTAATTAGAATTAATTCATCTCATAAATTGTTAAAATGCAGACAATGCTCACAGCACAGCACTGTGTGTATCTCAGGGTTTTACACCCCATTAATATTAAAGGGCCAGTACTATAGATGTGCAATTCACCATTTTCTTATTTCAGGAGCATTCCCGAAAACAAGATATCGGCCATCTGCAAATTCGAAAGCGATCTGAAATTTCGGTGCGGATCAATTCAGGTGAAGCAGTTCAATTGGTTTTTAATTTATTTCTTTTATGAGTTATTTCGTTTTTTATTGCTGATTTAAAAATGGGAAGTTAGATTACTACCAAAAGAATGAATGTATTTTTACTTATTTTTTTTTGGCATTTTTGTGGGTGAAATGTTAGGTTTCAATGCAGCATATGAATCCACACACTGCTGGGAAGCGCCTCTCTGCAGTATAATTAATGCAGCATATGAATCCACACACTGCTGGGAAGCGCCTCTCTGCAGTATAATTAATGCAGCATATGAATCCACACACTGCTGGGAAGCGCCTCTCTACAGTATAATTAATGCAGCATATGAATCCACACACTGCTGGGAAGCACCTCTCTGCAGTATAATTAATGCAGCATATGAATCCACACACTGCTGGGAAGCACCTCTCTGCGGTATAATTAATGCAGCATATGAATCCACACACTGCTGGGAAGCACCTCTCTGCAGTATAATTAATGCAGCATATGAATCCACACACTGCTGGGAAGCGCCTCTCTGCAGTATAATTAATGCAGCATATGAATCCACACACTGCTGGGAAGCGCCTCTCTGCAGTATAATTAATGCAGCATATGAATCCACACGATGCTGGGAAGCACCTCTCTGCGGTATAATTAATGCAGCATATGAATCCACACACTGCTGGAAGCACCTCTCTGCAGTATATTAATGCAGCATATGAATCCACACACTGCTGGGAAGCACCTCTCTGCGGTATAATTAATGCAGCATATGAATCCACACACTGCTGGGAAGCACCTCTCTGCAGTATAATTAATGCAGCATATGAATCCACACACTGCTGGGAAGCGCCTCTCTGCAGTATAATTAATGCAGCATATGAATCCACACACTGCTGGAAGCGCCTCTCTGCAGTATAATTAATGCAGCATATGAATCCACACGATGCTGGGAAGCACCTCTCTGCGGTATAATTAATGCAGCATATGAATCCACACACTGCTGGGAAGCACCTCTCTGCAGTATAATTAATGCAGCATATGAATCCACACACTGCTGGGAAGCACCTCTCTGCGGTATAATTAATGCAGCATATGAATCCACACACTGCTGGGAAGCACCTCTCTGCAGTATAATTAATGCAGCATATGAATCCACACACTGCTGGAAGCACCTCTCTGCAGTATAATTAATGCAGCATATGAATCCACACTGCTGGGAAGCACCTCTCTGCAGTATAATTAATGCAGCATATGAATCCACACACTGCTGGGAAGCACCTCTCTGCAGTATAATTAATGCATCATATGAATCCACACACTGCTGGGAAGCTCCTCTCTGCGTATAATTAATGCAGCATATGAATCCACACACTGCTGGAAGCACCTCTCTGCGGTATAATTAATGCAGCATATGAATCCACACACTGCTGGGAAGCGTCTCTCTGCAGTATAATTAATGCAGCATATGAATCCACACACTGCTGGGAAGCACCTCTCTGCGGTATAATTAATGCAGCATATGAATCCACACACTGCTGGGAAGCACCTCTCTGCGGTATAATTAATGCAGCATATGAATCCACACACTGCTGGGAAGCACCTCTCTGCAGTATAATTAATGCAGCATATGAATCCACACACTGCTGGGAAGCACCTCTCTGCGGTATAATTAATGCAGCATATGAATCCACACACTGCTGGGAAGCACCTCTCTGCGGTATAATTAATGCAGCATATGAATCCACACACTGCTGGGAAGCACCTCTCTGCAGTATAATTAATGCATCATATGAATCCACACACTGCTGGGAAGCGCCTCTCTGCAGTATAATTAATGCAGCATATGAATCCACACACTGCTGGGAAGCACCTCTCTGCAGTATAATTAATGCAGCATATGAATCCACACACTGCTGGGAAGCGCCTCTCTGCAGTATAATTAATGCAGCATATGAATCCACACACTGCTGGGAAGCACCTCTCTGCGTATAATTAATGCAGCATATGAATCCACACACTGCTGGGAAGCACCTCTCTGCAGTATAATTAATGCAGCATATGAATCCACACACTGCTGGGAAGCACCTCTCTGCAGTATAATTAATGCAGCATATGAATCCACACACTGCTGGGAAGCACCTCTCTGCAGTATAATTAATGCAGCATATGAATCCACACACTGCTGAGAAGCGCCTCTCTGCAGTATAATTAATGCAGCATATGAATCCACACACTGCTGGGAAGCGCCTCTCTGCGGTATAATTAATGCAGCATATGAATCCACACACTGCTGGGAAGCACCTCTCTGCAGTATAATTTCTCCACGACTGGACGATATTGGGCCCAATTCCACAGTTAACCAAAACTTAAATGAAAGGCATTGTATAGGCACCAAAACCAAAAAAACAGCAAAAGAAAAAAATAAAGAGAAGGAAAAGGGGATATTTGCAGCAAAATCAATCAGTAAGGGGACAGTGACCAAAACAAAGATATGAATATAATTAACAAAAGAGACGCGTGTAAACGCAATAAATGAATGCGCAGCAATAAATTAATGCGCAGCAATAAATGAATACG